>CABFWO010002778.1:30216-108625 GCA_902155825.1 Timema genevievae | reverse complement strand
GTACATTATTCCGTTCAGAAATCTTACGAGTTTATAGAAAGAGAGAGAAAGTCTGTGCGGTGCGCCGTACCATTTATTTTATTTTTTGTTGGCTTGACAAAAAATATTTATTTCAGTACTGTGAAATATTTACGAATACTTTATCCAATTATCAAAAATTATTTCCACTTGATAACTCCTAATGGCGACTCAAGGCAATTGACCCACGAGCCAGAGGTTTGTTGCGGTCAACATTCGTCGTGTGGAAACTTCCATAAGGTGTCGTCCTGATGGTGAACAGTCCAGATTGCGAACACATGGGCACCTGGAGAGGATTATCTGCTTTTGACATATTAGGAGAGGTTCAGATTGTGGGAAGTCATACCGCCCCTAATTTGCTACTAGGGGCGGCCCACGGGTGCCTAGAAGTAATACGCGCCTTTCAGTCTTGTCAGTCTAAATTTAAATAAATTACAAACACGAGTATTTCTAGTATAGGTTAGATTAGGTTAGGTTAAGGGAAACCCTCCAACCACCTTCACGTAGTGATTTCCGCAAGTTATTTTACTTATTAGCAATCTGGACACTGGATGTTTTATGAGGCCACAACATTTTGGGTGTGATCGCAATATGGATGAATTTTTCCTTGTTCGCAATCTGGACTGTTACAATCAGGATACAATGCCCCATAATATTAACACCAATTAATTTTACTACCCAAATTAACTGTTTTAGTCTTTCGTCTGCGCCTAGCTCAGCTCACTCTAATGGCCAGACTAAAATACTTTTTGTACTAGATTGACATTGACAGCAATAGTAACAAATCACTCTCTACCTTGACTCACCCAACAATAAAATATGGATTCATGTAGATACATTATGGATTATATATATTTGTGGGCTATCTTTATGCCACACTAGTGTGTTTTAGATAAATTATATCAGAATAATTGAAGACCCCGGTGTAATAGCAAATCAACTCTATTTCTGTTTTCTTTTTCAGAAGATACAAATAACTGTTAAGAAATATAATTAGTAATGATTTTTTTTATGTTAACTGTAAAAAAAATACAAGTAACTTTTTTGTAAGTCCTTACACAATAGTTAGTTTTATAAATAGGTTTTTTTACATCATGAAAAAACAAACTAAAATGTAGTTGTAAAATTATTGCACCAAGGTCTTCAATTTTGTGCTAGAAATAATTTAGTACAAAACCATATTATCGGTTTTAGCCAGAGTTGTTACCCAAAGAGTTATTATAATATAATAACAATAGCCAACAATTTAATAAAATTGGCTAAAGCTTGTTATCGAGGGTTTAATTAAGATTCCATAAAGGATTTCTATTAATTAAATGCCGCATACCTTTAAAATTAACAGCAGTTTACTTAATGGACGAAGGACAAAGAATCGATTTTCTCAAAATCGGCTATAATGATTTTGATTAAAGTCGTATTCAGGGACTGTTTGACATTACAAACAAAATGGTGAATATAATTTTAATGGAGATTCCACATAAGTGGAAATTTCAATTTTTGATAATATCTACACAATTCTAGGAGATACGAGATACCTTATCATTGCATACCTATAGTACTTTAAGAAATGAACTTTAACTAGTGATATTTTTTTATAAAACTAATAGTTTTATAGTTATAAGCCATTAAAAAAATTGTGTTCTGTACAATATGGAGTTATTTGTGTTGTCCCCTTTGGTGGACTGAGATTTTGTTATCAATAAATTTATATATTATCTCATATGCTCTTTGGTAGAATATAATGCTGTTTTTTTCCCAATATAATACAGACAAAATTACTATTTCGTTTAACACATATTATGATATTTAAATATATATTTCTATTTTTTGGTAAAGAAGTGATAAAAATGTGTGCAATATACCGTACAATATATTTTATTTTAAATTTTCTAATTTCCGATACAATTATACGAAAGTCACCTATAAAATCCACAATAAACGGAGTTTAAATATTTTTATAAAAATTAACGTTAAAATGGTCAATTTTATAAACAAGTTTATTTTCATAGTGACTTTTTAATGTTTTTAAATTCAATGCAGAGAGTTCACCAGATGGTGTTGTCGGGTTTATTTGCGCCACGTCTTACTACCCCTTAGGGCTGAACTCATTTAATTACACCAATGGGATATATATATTATAAATGTAGGATTCATTAAAGTTTTACTTCCCTTTGCGGGAAGGGATAATTGTGATCCATGTAAGATAAAAAGAGCTTAGCATACCCTACCAGGATTTAAGCCCCAATCTTCAAGTCAATTGAAAACCAGACTAGAAGAGCTTGACGTTTAGTCCGCGTGCCCACCGATGTGAGTATACAAGAAAAATTAGGGTGCAATATTAGATGATTAATTAATAGCAAATAATTTTAAATATATGACTTATGGTGTTCAGAGAAAGTTAAAACTCTTAAATTAACCTGTAATCAATCAAATTATTGACCTATTATTTTCAGTAACACAGGAGTTATTATCAAATTGTTGGCTGAAAATTGTTCTTTACTATATTATATTGTCTGAAATTCTGTGAATGGTTTCTAGGAATTTAGTTGTGTGTTTCTCCTGATGAGTTCCAATAGAATGAAACTTGGGTGGGGTATTGGGTGGTAGTGATCAATTTTCTTACAGAGGCAGCCAATACTTCTTTGTCCAGTGGCAGCAATACTATATGTGAGCTGTGTTCTTCTTTTATGTGTAAAAACCATATTATGTAAGTTCCCTTTAACGTTATTCTATCAATTTTTCCTCTTCCTTCTTCTCAACATAGCAAAACCTACCTCAAAAAGTGAAAGTGGTTTTAATCAAAGAGAAAGCTTTAGATTTAAATGCCATCGAGAGAAAAAAAACATTAAATTTCTCCCTCATAGAATGCGCAGGAGATATTAATCAAAGAATTTCAAACGGTTGACTTCGTATTTAAAGCTTTGTTCGTTGTTTCAGGCAAAATAATCTGTAACATAATTTGCTATAGCAAACAAATCCGATTATACCTCTCATTCTTTACTACCTGAGTGCTCGGGACTATATTGAACGAATTAAATTAATCCTTCCTTCAAAATAGAACATCATTTACATTATTTTACAGTTTTGTTTTTTCACTGCACATCTTACTACCCGTTCGGATTATACGCTTACATTATTATTAGCACCGCATCTTACTACCCATTCGGATTATACGCACTTACACTGATGTGTAAGGGTGATTGTGAGATGAAATGGAGGACCTACAGTTTAACGTGGGATCCGAACCACGGTGGAGGCCTGGCACTCCACAAATTCACAAGCTGTGATCAATACACGTCTTGTCGGAGGTGAAGAAATTATACAACTAATTGAAATGTCAAACGAGTTTTATTCATCTTTTCTCTTGTATTTGAATATGTGTTTTTAATTTACTAATTTCAGGTTCCCAAACAATAAAGCGATACTATTTTTAGTGGCTGGGATAGTATCCCTTGAATTTTTCCACCTCTAAACTTCAATATCAGGCCTACCAATTGTTACTACTTATATAATAATAATAATAATAATAATAATAATAATAATAATAATAATAATTTGATCATTTGATTATGAAGTTGTGTCGAATGGATCCGGTGGACAAAACGAGGCTCCAATATAATTATACAAATAGTATATATAGATGGGTGACCTGGTGGTCTAGGGGTAAGGTGTCAGACTTCTGTGCTGGAGGTCCGGGGTTCAATCCTCGGTCCCGGCACAGATTTATCTGAATGCCAAACCCTTCCTTCACCTCTGACAAGATGTGTATTAATCACAACTTGTGAATGTGAGGAATGCCAGGCCTCCACCGTGGTTCGGATTCCACGTTAAACTGTAGGTCCTCCATTTCATCTCACAATCACCCTACCATTGCACATTAGCGTAAGTGCGTATAACCCGAACGGGTAGTAAGACGCGGTGCTAATAATAATAATAATAATAAGTATATAGCTTAAATAAGAGAGTTCTAGGCGGTGACCAAGGCTGATCCTTAAAAAATAAATTTACAGCTATAGTTGTATTTTAGAAATACCTATATAAATTAACATTTTTTTTTTGCTGAGAATCAATAGTATTTAAAATAATTCACATTTAAATGTTCTTTAGTTCATTCATGAGTCAAACAAGTATATTTTAAGAGTACAGGGGGAAAAGGGGGGAGAGTCCTATTTTAGCCCAAATTGAGTTAGTGCTGCCATCTTTTATACAATCTTGAAACCTTTCTAAATAACTTTATATTATGGCTAAAAGAGGGTCTCTGTCAAATTTAAATTGAGTTAGTGCAGCCATCTTTTATACAATCTTGAGACCTTTCTAATTAACTTTATATTATGGCTAAAAGAGGGTCTCTATCAAATTTAAATTGAGTTAGTGCTGCCATCTTTTATACAATCTTGAGACCTTTCTAATTAACTTTATATTATGGCTAAAAGAGGGTCTCTGTCAAATTTAAATTAAGTTAGAAAAAATTATATTTATCGGGGTCCTAATGGGATGTGAGATATAAAATTTGTTGTCCTGGAAAATATGTTTAGTGTGACTTTTTTCTTTTGTACCTTTCATACGTGTAAGATTCCTACCCTACGCCTTTCCCCTGTTCTATCGCACCCTCCTCCCATATTTGCGCCAAATTAAACCTACAATGGAAAAAGTCTTAATATGTCCATCAATCCATGTACCTCACCGGTCTTTTATTCGAAACTAATAAATTCCCCGTTTGTTGACTAGAAATGACATAAAGAATCAATTCGAAGTAAGAGAATCCATTTACACTAAAATAATTACTTTGCATTAGTATAACTAAAACAGCCATAGCCACAAAGGTAATACAGTTGGTCGAAGCGTTAATTGAGTTAAAAATAGTATGCATTTGTTTATTTAATACTAAACGAATCTTTTCAAGGCGAAAAAACACTAAAGTCAGCTTTATTACTTATACAAGTAACACAGTTCGATGTAAGTCTCAACGATATTTCTAAATTATTGAGATTTGTTTTGCGAAACCACAGCTAATTAAGTTTTTTATTAGAGGCCTTAAGCCTTTTTTCTCTCTCTAGACCTCTAGGAGTTAACGGTATTGTGATCGTCAAAATAATCGAAATTTTGATAAATATTGACGTTTCATGATTCTTTGAAACTGAAAAGTGGTTTTTGTGATGTCTGTTTGAATAGAGCTAAAGACATCTTATCGATCGGACTAAAACTTTGTACTAATAGTTTTATAAGCCTTCCTCGGTGTTTTTGGAATTATATAACTTAACTTAAATTTAGGGTGATTTACTGAAGGGCAAAATGAGATGAAATATATTTTCTCAAAATTCGCCCCAACGATTTTGATTAAAATTTTTATTCAGGCATTTCTTAGCATTACGAACAAAATGGCTACCCTAATTTTTCCACAAAAATTACTTTAAGGCTAAGCCTACTTGATAGAAGCGGAAATTTCCAATTTTGATCTTACAGTATCATTGTTAAGGTTTTTTTGAGGCACCGCCTTTTACTAACCGATCAGGCTATATGCATATGTACTAATTACTTTAATGAGGTAAGGGTGAGGAGGTTGAATATGGAATAAATGTATTGAAAGAGTGACGCTTTATACCATGTGGCCCACAAAGTGGGAAATTTTAAAGTTAGAGGAATATATAAAATACAAATATTTTAATTTTGAATATATTTTTATAAAACCAATCGTTTCTGAGCTATAGCACACACATTTATACTTTTTTTTATGGGTAACTTTGAAATATGGAATTGAGTGCTATGGTTTTAGGTGGACAAAGATATTCCTCTTTTCTCAATGTGTATATGACAGTGTGTATTATTTTACTTATGCTCTTTTTATAATGTTTCTGCAGCAATGTACTAGTTACTAGTTACACAAATTTTACGAGTTTTAAGTAGATGTCTCTATTTTAGGATGAAAGAGTTAGTATGTATGGTGCATCATACCATTTATGTTTATGATGTCATGAAACATGTCCATACATTAACTAATAAGTTTAAATTATATATATTTATTACAGTCTCGTCATTAAAATTTGCATTTTTTTGTATAATATTCCTTGAAGTAAATGCTTTTAATTTAAAAAAAAATTGGTTCCTTAGAACTTAATAGATTACTTTTTAAAGTCATTTTAGTTTTCTGAAATTTCACCTATCTCTGATAATTTTGAAATTTTCTGACACACAACCAAAGTGCAAGTTTCTTTTTTCTAAACTAAACTCGGTAGAGTACAGCTAAAGAAATAATTGTCAAAATTAATCTCTTCACGTTTTAAATAATATCCTTAACCCGTTTCAGTGGCCACATGGTCTAACGCACTACTCTCGCTGTAGACTTGACTAGATCGAGGTTCTAATCTCGTTCGGCTTTACTAAGGGTGGTTTTCCCAAAATGGTTTGCCACACTCTCCACGCAAGTGCAGGTAAACCTCCTTTGAACATAGCAATAATAATTCCTAAAACCATAAGCAAAGTTAGTACATAAGCATATAGCCCAAACAGTTAGTAAGATGCGGTGCTAAAAATAAATTTAAAAATGCTAGCCCAATTACCACACGGTTTGCCACAGATTTCTTCCTGACAACTAATTTTACAATGTTTCATCCTCTTTCGAATAAACTACTTAAACGACCATCCACCCTTATCTTTATCCTTTAGCTATCGACCCATACTTGAAGCTTCGATTATCCCCTTAAGGTAAAGTACTGAAGAGCCTTTGAACTAAAGGATCAGTATCTCAGAGCAAAGTGCCACCATTAAGAGAGTTAGTGGATAATTAAGATTGTTTACTCAGCTCTCTCACCAAGACAAGCGTTTCCCAGGAACAGTTCCAAGTGGGCGTGGTAGAAGCCTTGTAGCATGCTGGTCCAGCGGCCGGTCTCTTGATGGACCAGTACTCTAAGACCGAAAGGGATGGCGAACAAGATGGCGAGCAGCGCAGCGGCGGAGTAGCCTGTAATCATAATTACAGTATGTTACAAGTACAATAGGAACGTATATTTTTACACGCTTCATTGGCAGAATGGTCTAAGGTGTCATTCTCGTGTTAGGCTGGCCTGCTGATGTCTGGGTTCAAATCCCGGTCAGGTCTACTGAGAGTGTTTAGTGGTTTTCCCTAAAATAGTTTATCACTCCCCTTCAATGCAAATACGTGTAAATTATCTCTAAAATGCTTCCTTCCTCATTTCTACCACATTAGGGTAGCTATCATAAATGCGTATAATATGACCAAGTAGTAGGACTTGGTGATAAAAAAAATAACATATTTTTTCGCTACTTTAAAGTTATTTTATCACTCTCAATTTCTCAATAAATGTAGTATGCAGTGTTTATTGTACTTTTTACACAAGAAGCCAGGGTGATAGAATATGTTGTTAGCCTTAGATGATTTCTGCCTCAATCACCCACAGTCAGGCGGAAACTCCCTGAGTATGGTTAACACTTTGTAATATACATTCATTCTTGGCCAGGGCAGCAAATTGAGGATAATCTAACACCTTCAAGATTGAGATGACGGGTCGGGATACTCTTTCAATGCCTCTGGATGAGGAAGATCTCCTTTAGGCGTGAATGATTAAGAACCGATACAAACGGGGTTCTCTATGACTGGGTGACTACCGTCTGGACCACGTGGGAATAATCTCCGTCGTGGCCTCCTGGTTACCACTTTCTTTTATTTTTTAAATCACCACGTATTACTACCTGTTCAGGTATTTAGTTTACATGATAACTACTCTAATGGGGTAGGGATGAGGAAGGAAGCATTTTAGAGGTTATCTACCCGCATTTGTGTGGAAGGAGCGTGGTAAACAACTTAGGGAAAACCAACCTGAGTTGAATCCACAGGAATTTAAACCCGGATCTCCGCGTCATCAGCAGTTCAGTCTGTCTAGAACGAGAGTGACGCCTTTAGACCGTTAATCTTCTAAAGCTGGTAAACCACTTATTATTTGGTGTAACTGTAGCCTATAGTTGTGTTTAATAGTGTGGTACTGCTATAATAACGCTAACACTATCCAATAAACACAATATAACTTGAACTCGTGTTTGTGTTAGTGTATGTGATGACTGACTACCTGACGGGGGATGGGGGCGGTCAAAGTGTTTTATAATGTCATAGCTTGTATCACGGCTATTGTGACAAATTCTGGGCCATTTGCTTCTCTAAACTAATCGCGTAAAGAAGAGGAAGGAAATACCAGGGTATTGTGCACTCGCATTCACACAATGAGTGAAAAAAATATTTAGGAAGAGCAATTCTCAGCACACCCCGTTCACAACCCATTCCAGACGAGTCGGTTATCTCACATCTTACCTCAGTCATCAACATATTTTACAAGTGAATTTAGGGCGCCAAGTTCGATTCTGAATATGGGTCAAATGTTGTTGTCTAGTGAAAATGGGGGGCTAGGGGGAGGAGGGATTTCAAAGCTATGATACAACGATTAAGTTAGTGTCTAAGTCATACGTATCCTAATTAGTTGGATTAGAAAGTGCAGGTTAAATACCACTAATACAAGTAAAAAAAAGCCACTCATGTAGTAAAAAAAGAAAGTGATAAGGAAACTGGAGGATCAATACAACGTTCTATAACCTTTCCCATTCCCCTGTTACTCAGGGACTGTCACGATTTTCATCTACCGATCATCAAGGTCAAACAAACATCAAATGAAATAAAACGCACCCTCCCAAAACTCAGGTCCCCCTGGAGAATTTATTGAACGAAAATCAATAGATACTCGGCATGCCTCCAAAACTGTGTGTTCGCTCTCACTAGGTCATAGCAAATACCTCTGATGCAACGTCAATTTATAAACTAAATAAGAACCACATCGGTGGTTGTATGGTTTAATGCGTCACGCTATTGTTAATCTGGCTTGCCGTAGATGGGGAGAGTGGAGCTCGTATCCCGATCGGGTTTACTATTTAGTTATTCCTAAATTGTTTCTTACGTAGTCAAAGGAGTCAGGTCAAAAACACGATAACCCTCATTGATTTAGATGAGATATTTTCACTATTAAAACGTCTATAAAATCCTTAAATCTAGCTACAAAAAGTAAGTAAAATATTCATGGATATTAGTTGTCCTCAAGGTCTTGACTGACTATAAAATCAACTTGCAGTTCAAGTGGTATGCAATCATAAGTCACAGTTAACATATTTTGTCGTCAAATGAGGGTTATCATGTTTTTGCCTCGACCCCCTCTTTATTACCTCCACAAAAACTCTTGGGCGTCCCCTCTGGTTTTTTTTTATCACCGCATCTTCCTACCTCTTAAGGTTTTACTCATACATAATCATTAATAGGTGGCAGGGGTGAGGAATGAAGAATTTGAGAGGCAAACCATCCAATATTTGCATGGAAGTAGAGTAGAAAACCTTTTAGCAAAAAAAAAAACCCTCAATAGAGAATTCGACTCCCTTTCTCCCTTTATTTGCAGACCAGTCTAACATTATAATGATACCTTATACCATTTGGCCACTGAAGCAGGTATATTTCCTCTTTAATTATACCTCTATCTCCCCTACACTAGCGTAATTTATGTATAAGGTCTAACCTAAACACGTACTTAAGACTCGGTAGAAAAGAAACAAAAAACTAAATGAGGGTGTTCTGTATTCTATCTGGGTACAAACTCAGCACTTCAATGTCATGAAATTTTGATGAACCATTATATATTAACCGCATTGGTGGGCACGTGGGCTTAGTGTCAAGCTCATTTAGACTGGTTTGCCGATGACGAGGTCAAAGTTCAGATCTTGACCGGGTGTGCTGAGAAGTGTTATCTTCAAATGAGTTTCTACCCTTCCTCCACAAAAATTTGAGTACACCTCCTCTAAATGAAACGTTCCTCATCTTATACCAATAGAATAATTAAGATTCAGATATCTCGGACGGGTAGTTAGATACGAGGAGTTCTTTTTAAATTCTGTCCTGTTCGTATTCATACAAAGGATTAGAATTTAGTCTCCGTGTAAGAGTATTAATTTTTTTAAATATATTTGAACTTTATTTAAGGTGTTTATCTGAAAAATTGGACAAGTCCACATTTTTTATTTGCTAAAATTGGTTGTTTATACTTTTTCTAACATCTCAAAACTCTTTTTTCCGATTATAAAACAATTGAGTAGAAAATCCGTATATATAAGGCTTTCAGTGTACCGATATCAAGGTTAGTTTAAAAATCAGTAATTTCTATTGCAACGTTTTAAAAAACACTAGAAATAATTAAAAATAAGGAGCGTTAATTTAAAATATGAAAATACTGTGATACTAAATAGGTTAGGTTTTTTTTTTTTTTGAATTTAATAATTGATACATCTAGCCGGTTTAGTATCAAAGTCCTTATCATTTAAAGGTCACGGGGAAAATAAGGGTTTAGTCCAATTTTAATTCAAATTGGGTTGGTGCTGCGATGTGTTAGACAATCATGAAACCTTTCTAATGAACTTTATATTATGGTTAAAAGAGGTCTCTGTCATATTTAAATTAACTTAAAAAATATAGTTACTGGATTTTTTTAATGGTGTTTGAGGTATAAAAATGGTTATCTNCCCCCCCCCTCTACTATTCATAACTTCTCTAGTTGATCTTCAAACTCGACCAAATCCATGACCACCAATATTTCTACTTGTTACGGTCACGTGATAGATTAAATAAATAATAATTTACTTGAACAAGATTTTATTTATCATCTATCTTCATGTTATTGTTTCTATAATTTGGTTTGTTTTATCATATTAGTTTACCACGCAGTAAAATCCCAATTGTTCCTTTATAATTAATACAAACCTAAAGATAACTTTCTAAACAATAAAAGTCCAAAAATGTTAATCACATCCCATATTAATTAAATAAATCCATCATTTATAGTGATTGCTATAACCCTATTAATTTTTTTGACAACTATTAAGACCAATAAAAATTATTATTTATAACTTATTTAAAAGATTTTTCATTATTTCTCTTATTCTGTAAATTTTGTTAAATGGAATTACTCATGCTTACAAATAGACGCCTCATTTGTGAACAGCTCAGAATTTAAGCCCAATACTAATTTCAGTACATTGTTTGACAACGCGCCCCCTTTACAATCCCACATGGTACAATTTGGAGGTTTAAAATCTCAACACAAGTCACCTTGTCTGTGTTTCTGATTGCTACGAATTTCTTATGAATACATACGACCATACGACAATAATAGACTCTAAATTAAATATAATACGTGGATAGTTCAGTGGTAGATTATTAGCGTAATAAACAAAACGAAACGGGCTTTATTCTCTTTTCCAAGTTGTATTTTTCATCAAATATTCAAAACAATAATAGATGATCAAGAAAAGTTTTCCATAGATGCTTATTTTGTTTTTGATGATCTTTAAACCGAAACACAAATTCCCTGCACGTCTTTGAGTGCTATTCAAACAAAATGAGGCTACGCAATCCAGAAGTGGTTTACATATTCATGAACTTGTTTCTATGAGTATTGTTTGTCAAACTCGGACATTGTTTAGAAGCGTATGTCAGAGAACCACAAGTTTTAACTAAAATACAAATACAATTATAATATATATATTATAATTAGGTATATATATATATTATAATTAGGTATATATATATATTATAATTAGGTATATATATATATATACCTAAATACAAGAGAAATATAAAATTTATAAATTGAACATAAAACAAAAATCAGAACTCACTCCATGTGAGGAGCAAAGATCATTAATAATTCTATATATGCCCTCTTATACGTGTGTGCTTTACAGTGATACTTAAGGATTAGAATATAATTCAAACTTTTTTTAAAGTTTTTGCAGTAACAATTTGCTATTGTATAAATACGTCCTTTTCCCCTTGAGTGGTTTTTGTAATTCAATATAACAAGTTGCACATTCAAATACCCTGAATTGATTTTAGTTAAATGACATTTCTGAATAGAAATAAAATAGTGCTATATAAACTCACCCTTAGCTTCAAAACACATGGTAGGGGTTATTAGCAAAGCCGAGATTTGGATGACGTGTAATTTATATTCAATCATCCGCAACAAAGCTCATGTACAAATACTGTGTTCATGAGATCCGTGTTGCAAACATTTTTATTTTATGTCACTTTTAAGTTTGTTTTTTGTGTTCATTTTGGTCATATTTTATATACTTTTAATAGTTTCTAGGTTTTTATTTGGAATAATTACCATATTTTTTTTAATTCAAAAATACTCAAGATTTTTCATCCCACAGTTGACGGAATAACAAAAAAAAGTCTGCTTTAAGTAAACTTTGTTCACTCTTTACTTTTGTGCTGGGGTCAGGGGTTCAATCCTCAGTCTCAGCACAGATTTATCTGATTGCGGAACCCTTCCTTCACCTCTGACAAGACGTGTATTAATCACAGCTTGTGAATGTGTGTCATGAATGCCAGGCCTCCACCGTGGTTTGGACCCCACGTTAAACTGTGGGTCCTCCATTTTCATATCACAATAGCCCTACCATTACACATTAGCTTAAGTGCATATAACATGAACGGGTAGTAAGACGCAGTGCTAATAATAATAATACATTTGTGGTAGGAAAATCCATATTCCTGATGGAGTGCGGTAACAAAGCTGAAAATATATCTGTGCTTCAGAAGCATGTACTTGTAAATCAATATTCATGTTTAGCTAGATGCTAGAGCTTATATTATGCTAAAGGTCTTTCAATACATACAGATCTATTTTATTTACAAATTGTGAATGGTTTAATCCATGCCAATGTATTATTTTTAAGTTTTATTTTACATTTTTGGGAAATAACGTTTATAAATTATAAGTAATTGTTCAGTATTTTTTTACAACATTCTCTGATTTTTAAAATTTATTTTTTTAACAATTTAAAGTCATCAAAATCCAGGCCCGGGCATCCATAATGCTCATCACTTGGTCTAAGACTTCCTACTAGAAATGAACTGGATTTATTGACAAATGCTGAGATTGTGATTAGAACATTAGCTAGGTGCAATTTAGGTGGCTTCCACATATTTATCACTTTTGGTTTCCCCTATTCTCTTAATTCTAGTTCACTTCCTCTAGACGACCTTCTTCATCCTTAGCCATTAGACTAAATCATTTATGCATCTATATACATCGAATCAAACGCAATATTTAAAAAAAATGTTTCTTGAATTGCACCTATAACTAAAACTTTAACTACCCATTTCGGTGGCCGCATGCTCTAAGGCACTACTCTCGCAATATATTAAACTGCCGAATACGAAGATATTGAGGTTCGAATCTCAGTTGGGTGTACTGAGGTTGGTTTTTAAAATGGTTTTCCACTCTTCCTCCACTAAAATACGGGTACACTTCCTCTAAATATAACCTTCCTAAACTCTAAAACCATTAGTGTAATATTAGTACTTAAGAGTATAGCCCAAATGGGTGGTAAGACGCGGTGCTAAAAAACTTTTTTTCAAGGTTGTATTTAATCTATTTTGACACCACCTTATGAATAAGAAACTTCGATCTGACTGGGACTCGTTCTGGCAAATTCTCCTGAATCGTTGAAAAAAAATTAATGTAGATTGGCTTTCCCAAAGCAGGAGGAAATTTAATTCAAAGAGACTAAAATATTTTTGACCACAAACACATTATTTACAAATAAACATAAATGTGTGTAGTTGCATTATCTATGACGTTCATTATCAGTTGTACAAATATGTGGGATATAAACAAAATTAATCATTCTGATGGCTCAATATGGATTCTAAACTATAATTAACGACTGGCTTAGTCCCAGTGCATCACAGGTGCGTTAAACAATTATCAAAATAGGGGTTTAATTTGTACACATAATTAATAAGTATCAAATAATATTTATATACTCAATGCATACAACAGATGATAAATATGAGACATTAATCTCATTATGGACATTTTATATTTTAATATGTTAAGTAGGATTATGTATGTATTTTACGTAAGGTGAAGTAGTTTTACTACCGTCTACTTTGGTGAAATCCTCTAAAGCATGACTCTTGCAATCGATTAGTTCACTGACGACGAGAAGATCGAGGTTTGATCCTAGTTGGTGTACTTAAAGTGATTTTTTTAAATTGTAAATAGTACCCATACAACCAAATCTCCATGAAACTGTCTTAAGGCTTTTAGTTTATCACCTGACTGAGTCAAAATCTTGTCTATTGGGAACCTTGAACTATATCGAGAAGAGGGGAATTATAAGAGGAAATAAATATAATATATGTTATGTTTGGTTCGCCCTGTTACACAATTATAATGATGTTATGTTTGATTCACCCTGTTACACAATTATAATGGAAGTCAGTGTTGAATGAATAGCATCCTTTTATTTTAAGCCTTATGTTAGTTTAGTTTGTAAGTTGTGTGATGATAAAAAAGTGTGATCAGTGAGGTTATTTTAAATGTATCAATATTATGGTTCTTAAACTGAAACTTATGTCCAGGCTGTACGCATACTTACACCAAAAGTGTTGGGATGAGAAAAATGAAATTTTTGAGGGAATGTATTCGAATTTATTTGAAAGTAAAGTGAGAGAATTCGAACCCACGCCTCTATACCACCGTCAAGGTGAGACTGACATAGTTGTTTGCGTAGCTGTCAATGTGGGTGTTAATTATATTCCTATTGTTGCTATGAAATATCTACAATTTTCCTGTTACGTTATTTATTCAAAGATATTCCAAATAGGAGACTTAAAATTAGCCAAACCGTAGGTCATATGTACAAAGGTGTCAGTCTAGTTTTTTTAATGTTTCCCGGTAATGGAGAAATTGGGATTTTAATTTCAACTTTATGAGCTGAGGCATTTGTTAATAAAAGACTTCCGTGAAATTTCGGATAGGCTACCTCTAAAATTCTACTTTACATTCTACCAAACCCACTAGCGTAAATCTGAGATTAAATAGCTCGTAAGTATATAAATAAGTGCGTGGTATATCCAGTTATTTGCTTGGAGCGTGCGTCATATGCAAAATAAATGTGTTTTTAGTCGCTGAACTAAATTAGCTTTATTTCGAAAAAGCAATGCAAAGCTGTTGTTCGTAGGGAGAAAAGTGCTTCTTCCTCTACATAGATACTATTCGAATTAAACAAACTGTCACATTGCTTTGATTAAACCTGCTGCAAGAAACGACACCTTCATTTGTGCGAGCTCAGTTATATCCACAAAAACAGTTTCTCCCGGGATCACCCAGCTACTCAAACGGAGGAAAAGAAAATAAAGATCTTAGTAGATAAAAGGAGAGGTTAGAAGAAAACGTGATGCGATTAAACCAACATGAAGCATTTTACTAGAAAGGGAATTAAATCATTAAAAAAAAGTTTGAAATTAATAATATATATGTGGATTTCACCCTTTCATTTAAATAACATTTTATATTTTGTGAACTTACCATTAATAATCTTATTTATTCAAGTATTAAATTCATATTGCCTAACATAATTTTAAACTTACTTTAGAAATAGAAAACAGCAAATAAATAGATTACGTCAAAAAAGCCTTACGAATTGAAAAATATTTGATTAAAAAGGTGATATTACAAATTATATATTTTAAAGGATATGCATAGTGTCGTTTTAATTAATACAATTTCCGAACTTTTCTAAGCTTTTCAGTTTTAAATAATTTATTATAGAGATTGTAATTTGATAACATTGCCAGGGAAATTAACTTAACATAGATAAGTGAAAGACCGGACTTTTGTATGGGAAATTGAAACGTACACTTAATTTCCAGTTCTAAGACAGTACCCTTTCAAAATATTTATGAAATAAATTGTTAGTAGAAGTTGAAACCTCATTCTTCACAAAGCAAATTTGTTCATTCTGAAGCGAAACCTATATGGTAGCTCCAATAATGTTTATTACAATTTGTTTTAAAAGGTCACGCCAAGTTTATTGATATTTTTTCCATCATTTTAAAATCACGTCAGTATTACATTGGATAATTTAGTTTGCGGATTTAAGTTTATACTGTTTGTGAATAAGTAATTCTGATGCCCGGAAAACATCAGAATTTCAAGTGCGTATTAATACTAACTAAATTCCCGACGAATCTAGCCGACATTTGTGGTGTATTGATATTGAATTTGGTGGTCAGACTTGTTTCGTTACACAACAAATTTTAAATTTTATACAGAAGTAGATTTCATATGCACAAAATAAAGTGAGTTTATTATAAATGAAAGGCAAGAATAATGTAGTTTACATTAGTGTGAATGCATTGGTAGTGAAAATATAATGTAAGTGGGCCAGAAGTTTCACAGTAGGGTGCTCGAGACTGAACTACTGTTTTACTCTTGTTATGACGCCATATCTTGGTTAATTAATCACCACGCTTACCAAGAAAATCAACTCTATTATTGTTTAACACTTACTACTAGTGCAATCAGCTTAGTTCTTGAATACCGGTCTGGTCTAATCCAACTATTTTAAAAGAATAAGTTGTCAGCGTATCGCACGAATGGGTTGTAGAATGCGGTGATAAAAAAAAGTTGTCACAGGCACATCGATTGTTTTTTCTTTTATAGTTCCTCAGTTCGTTCACCAGTTATAGACGACACAGATTTGAAAGTAGGAATCATTATATACACACTGCGTGCCTGATAGATCATAATTTATCGGTAATCCTCTCTTCCCCTCTATTTGTATCCTGCTAACATTGAATCATATGTCCTCGAAATATTTGCACAGTTTCTCGAAGTGAAACCCTTATTTGTTCACAGCCCTCCCCCAAACCATTCCCCACCTCCCCCACCCCCCATGCTTGGCAATACTCATCAGCTGATTGGTCCTATTAAAAATAATCAGGGCTACCTACATTTAATATTTTTACATTCTTATTCAGGTCATTAGCATTAACAAGGGAAATTTCTGGCTTGTACCACACGATATAATGTTAAACGCTTAGTTCTACTTCCCAACGTACGAGTAGTAACCATTTGCTTCCATATTCAAGTGTCAATAAACATTTTAGAACGGTTTTTTCTCTCATGTCCTTAAGTGGCTGTCTTTGAAAGTCACATAAAACACACTATCCCCCAAGCAACTGCAAGTAGTTAGTTCTTATAATTAATGTATAATAACCTCTAAACTGTATGGTGTAGTTTTATTAAGAATTATTTTAAAACCGATTTTATTAATTCAATTTATGTGGAACATATTTAAATATAGCCACTTAGTATATTATAATTTCTGGCGTGAATATTTTTAATCATCAGAATTCCTTTTAGATGCATTTATAGACTAATAATATTATAATTTGATTTAATTTGTTTTTAGCAAATTTTATAAGCTTCAAATTGTACTTTATGAATCTATTAAATACCATATTAATACTGTACACTCTAAAGTAAACTAATATTCTTCCGGTACACTCCATCAAGTAAAAGCGTATAAGTTTATGAATAAATATCTAAAGATTAAGTTCCGTCAAACTATATGCTTTATAATAAGCAATCAAGTGATTTTGATACTATAAATACAGTAAATATACATATCATAGTTTCAAATAGACTCGTCTACAGTAACTTTTTATTTTGATGTGTCCTTTTAGCTCTTTTCTGTTAATCTCTTCATATTAGAACTGCACGTAAAACCATAAATTATTTCTTCCAACAAAAACAATATCCAATAATCCATTATGTCATTAAATGTAGTTTATTTTGATCTATTAGGGATGAAAAGATTTGACAAATGCTTGTTGGGACAGTAACTCACTCCTATATATTAATTTCAAATCAGAAAATACTCACTATGGGAAATCTATCTTTTAATTAAAAACAAGATAATTATGATTTACATAATGTGTTTAAGTTGTGAAATATAGAGTTGATAGTTAAATCCACGAAAAAAGTTTTTACACAGCCAATAACTAGTGAATTGTTTTCCATGGGAGTGTTGAATTAAAACAAAATTTCAAAAACAAGGGTGGTTGTGTATTATATATTTTCAAATGTATGTGTACCAATTATCACTCACTACACATGAAGCTTTAAATGGAATGATTTAAGATAAGATTTTAAATCTACACAGATTATATTTGAAAACAAATAGACTTTTACAGCAATTTCGAAGTAAAAAAGTTCATTCACGCTTATACTTAAATTAAATGTTAATAATACACAAATCATTTATTAAATATTTTAACAATACATTAATTATGATAACAAATAGTTAAATTCTTTCTTACAAAATAATTGCTGCTATGAACTTGCTTCGGTAGCCGCATGGTCTAAGGCGCAACTCTCGTAATAGACACGAATTCCAAATATAGAAATTGGGGTTCGATCCCGATCGGGTATCCTGAGGGTGATTTTTCCTAAATGGTTTTCCACTCCCCACGCAAATTCGAGTACACTTCCTATAAATTCTACCTTCATAGCCCCTAACACTTTATTGTGATTACTACAAATGCTTATAATCTTTACGGGTAGTAAGACGCGGTGCTATAGAAAATTGCTACTATGCATGTAGGAAATACTGTATACTTTATTTTTGTTTTTTTAAAGCGTCTTGGGCTGGATTTATAGTCAGATATAGTGCGCCTCAAGCGAAGCTAAATATCGAACACATGACACCTACCAAGACCAGAATCGACTGGGACAGCTTCCTGTGTGAAGCTGGCCCATTTAATTCAATTCTAGGTAGATGTCCTCCGTTGAATAAACTTAAGACTAAAGATTTAGTGTATTTAATTACTCTCTATGTAGTGATATTTGGACAAATGTCTAAGGAAATAATAGACCCTAGCTTGATGCTTACATTCTAACTTAGAGTAATCGAATATATGAAATGTAAACCCAGTAAAACTGGCTAGGTATTGAAAGCGTACTCAATCGATTTACACTGTATTTACACTGAACCAGAATCCACCTATTAGAAGTGCACTTGAAATTTCGTTTGTTTGCATGAATATGTTGACAAAGTTGTATTAAACTATTCTCATTTGTTCTTATACCTTTACAACGAGTTTATCGTGGTGAATCCTTACCATTAAATGAAATGATTTCATTGGGCGCAATATTTATAAAGAGGAATTTTCTCAAGTTAGCTACTAGTAATATTTGTCATTTGAAAAGTTTGTAAGAGAAAAACGTCTGAATTCTTTGGGCACAGACCAATTAAAGTATTTTTAAATGTTTTTTTTTAAATTCCATATGATCAAAAATAACTCGGAAAGAACGGTCACCTTGGTAAACGATAAATGGCCGTCAACGTTCAATTCTAATGAAATATTAATTAACTACACAATGAGTTATTTAAAAATATGATTCACATCAAAATAAGTCGAAAGAATCCAAAAAATATATTATAGTTTTGAGCTTTTTTAATAGAACAAACTGTGAAGTTATAATAGGTAATTTTTAATGTCTTTTTAAGCATATTAGCAGATACTTGAGACTTAAGCTTTATGAAAAAGGGGTACTTTAACAAATACAGTAATTTTTTTATGTGCTCACAACAGAAAACTGTAAGATACCTTTTGATATAAAGTTTCGTGGTTTTATCTCCCCTATTCTTATTGAAACTATAAAGGTTTGTTGTAGGTGAAGGGTAAAAGGGAGTATAAACTTAGACAGAATAAAGTAGTTCAAGAAAACAACACAGACAATTACTCGCTTCAATGGCCGCATTGTCTAAGGCGCTACTCTCTCGGTAGTCTAGAGTGCCAATGATGGGGAGATCGAGGTTCGAATCTCGGTCGGGTTTATCGAGGCTGGTGTCCTCAAAATAGTTTTCCACTCTCCCTACATGCAAATGCAGGTACAATTCATATAAATATAGCCTTTCTGATCCTTAAAACCATTAACGTAATTAGTACATAAGCGTGTAATCTGATCTGGTGTTAAAACGCGGTGCTAAAAATAAAAATAATAAAACCACATACTATTTTATTTTAATCCTTATGGCCTGACAACGAGCTATACTTTCTCGCCGACCGAGACCTCAATAATAAATACAAATTATACTAAAATAGATATAGTTTTTGTATGTATTTTAACAAATCCAGTCCTAATTTTATTTTTTGTTTGTAAAATACTTTACAGAATAAAAAATAGTTTATTCACAATATACGTATCGTTACTACCATTAAAATGTTATTAATATCCTTAAACTATCATTTAGATACTATCGTTTAAGATATTTTTATATTTCGTGTGACCAAGCTACTCCTGCCGTTAATCATAACCTAAATTTCACTAAAGGAAGTGATTTTTTGTTTTAACACCGCGTCTTACTACCCGTGAGGATTAGTCGCTTGAAATCGATTTAATTTTTTAGAAGTCATACAGATAATTTCATAGTATAGTTGTATAAAATCATTATATATCAATTTCAATAGCTTGGTATAAAATGTGAAATCATTTAAACGGTTAGTAACACAATTTAACGTTGGATATTCAATTTGTACCATAACATGTATTTAATTTGATCATGATAAACTCTTAATTCTCCAATTCCAATTTAGCAACAATCATTGACTGGTACAATCAAAACACCTAGGTTAAAGCTCCAATTATTCAATATGATTACTAAGAATGTGCAATTAACTTAGTGAGGATATTCCATTATATAGATTTTGGTTTTGACACAAATTAACGGATCAAACTTTAAATTAGCTGAATAAATGAACACGCAGACTAAATGCCAAGCTTTTATATTCATTCGTGCTGAGTAGGTCAGGATTTAAATTTTTATCAGTAGAATTGAGATTGATTATTCCTAAATGGCTTTTCCCTTTACCTTTATGTAAATATGGATACATTCCTTCTAAATTATACCTTTTCAACCCTAAACCATCACTATATTTAAATAAGTAGACAAGACGGTTAGTAAGTATTGTACAAAGAAATACCCTTAAAATTAATATTTTTAGATCGTAACACTTTTTTTAAATTAGGCCCAAGTTTAAATATAATTCATATTAATCGCTATTAATGAACGATTTACTCCTTTAAATAATATTTAAAAAAGCTTCTATGGACAAACTGTCTTAGGCCTCACTCTCATGTTGGACTGGCCTGTTCTGTTGAGGACTGTGAAATCAGGGTTCTAATCCCAGTCAGTTCTACTAAGGTTTTTTTTCACAAATGGTTTCCCACTCTCCTTTCACGCAAATTCGGGAAGATTACTATTAAAAATACTTCCTTCTTCATACCTATCCCCATTAGAGTAATATGTGCGTAAAAACTGAACAGATATTAAGACACGTTGATAAAAGAAATGGCACGGTACACCACACAGACTTTCTCCCTCTTTTATCTTAAAATAAATATTTACTAAAAAAACGTTAAATTTGTTAATTAAATTAGTAGGTCTATACATTGTTGTGGAAACATTACACCAAAGATCATAAATGAAATACACTGTTACTTACTTACTCTATGGAATTAGGAACTAGGAACATTGTTACAAAAAAGGTTGAAAACGAGAAATATCTTTGTCCACCAACGAGCTTAAGAATCAAATTCATTTCAAAAGATCTGAATTAAAAAGTATATATATTTGCTTATAGCTAAAAAATGATCGGCTTTGTAAAAATATATTTCAAGTAAAAGATTTGTATATCTTTAATAGTACCACAACTTTACAATAATAAGTTATTTCATATCTCAAATAGTTGGGGATAAATTATCAAACTTGAAAAATTTCCCCATGTAAAGTACTTCCCAAGTCACTTTCATAAGAAAATGAGAATTGCCTCATTTAAAATAATAAACAGTTTAGAAATAAAATTTAATCCAAATCGTTAGAGCGAAATTTGAAAATCTATTTTGTATCTTTTTGCGCTTCAGTAAACTACCCTTAAATTTAGGATTAGAAATTTAATTCCAAAAACCCCTTGGGGGACCTTATGAAACCCCCAGATACCAAGTTTTTGCTCAATCGTTAAAATAGTTTCGGCTCTAGCCTGAGGTACAGAGAGACAGACAGATGGCATTGCAAATACCACTTTTTCGGTTTCAGGGGATCTTGAAATGCAGACATAATTAATCGAAATCTTGAGTTCAATTTTTTTTTGACATTCACAATACTTTCTCTTCAAGATGTATAGAGAAATTTTTTAAAAAATGCAAGAAATATAATTAATAAATTATTCTAAAATTCATTTTAATAAGGGTTAAAGACATGTATAAATAATTACCTTTCCTTGTTTGAGGAAAATTTGAGCAATTTTATAACTGATTAAACTTAAAACAATATAATTTTACTCCTTCAAATTTATTAAAGTGGTCTATTCTAGAATATTTGTATTGAAAAGCTTATCACTATCTATATTCTAACGTACGATGTTGAAATATGAAGTTATCACCTATACGTGCGTAAATATCTGCCAGATATATTGTATGATTTTTAGCATCCCGTATTACTGCCCGTTTGGGTTATACGCTTGTGTAATAATTAAACTAATGGTCTAGGAATTAGTAAGGTTTTAATTTAGAGGAAATGTGCCCGAATTTGCGTGGAGGGAGAGTGGACAACCATTCAGAAAAAACACCCTCAGTACACCCGACCAGGATCGAATCCCAATCTCCACATCTTCAGCAGTCTAGTCTAACACGAGAGTAGCGTGTTAGACCATGCGGCCACTGAAGCGGGTGATATATATATTTAAAATTATTTATTTCTCATCTAATCCATGTGTAATTTGTTTTTGATCCATAGTAATCAGTATTTTGTAAGAGCTGTACTTTAAATTTAAATAACTGAATTAATAGGGATTGAGGATTAAATGTACCAGATATTTTTATAACTAGAAATATGGTAGATTAAAACGTGCTTCTACAAATTAATGAATTAATAAATAAATTACATTAGAATTTGATATACACTTTGTATGAGTTAAACAAGTAGGAATAATTTAAAATTAATCATTTTAAACCAAAAGTTTAAAATCAAGGCACTTACGATTAAATCTGCATTCAGTAAATGGTTCCAACGAAACCACTTACAAATTTTTGTTATAATATTATTTCAAAGTAATAAATATATTATTCAACTTTATATGGCGTCTATATAATTGCACACATATATGTATGTATATATAAGTATAAACAATTATTAATATATAAATAAATATTTATAAAATCATGCTTTAAATTCACAAACATTACAGTCATAATATTATGATTTAGAATGATTTTTATTTTGATGTTCTATTTTGAAACAGGTTGATTATTTGATTATGAAACTTTGTTTCAAATCCCAGTGGTAGAGAGTTTGTAATTTTTATAAGGTGTCTATTAGAAAATTTTATTTTAATCTCGACCAATAAAAGATTGTATACTTATTATGAACCCTAAGGCTGTTTCCAGTCCCCATACTGACTGACCCTCCACTTTCAAAGTCAATGTTTAAAGCTACATGCTAAATTATTAACTCAAACTCGTTAGATGTTAGTGTGTGCGTGTGTGCGTGTGTGCGTGTGTGCGTGTGTGCATGTGTGCGCGCGTGTATGCGTGCGTGAAGTGTCTTGCTAGTCGTCTGGGCTATCCACACATTAGCACTAGATGAGCAATGATCAGGAAGGAAAGTTTAGAGAAAATCTACTCATATTTGTGTGGATCAAAAATAGTAAATAACTTTTTTTTTAAATAGTCTCAAGTCTTGACTTCCCAGTCACTGACATCACTGTCAACTGCAAACTGGGAGAAGGACACCTTAGGCCACGTGAACACCGATGCAGATAAATTATTTAAGAAATATTCAAATTGGCACAGCTACACTGAATCTAAAATTAGAGTTAATTAATCAACTTAATACAAATACTAAAATATTGAAATTATAATGAACTTTTTTATCATTGCGTTTTTCTATCCATTCGTGTTTTTACCTTAATCCACTAACGTAATTGTCACTTGAGGATGAGTCGGCGAGATTTGGAGGAAGTGTGCCTGTATTTGTATGGAGGGCGAGTGGAAAACTATTTGGAAAAGCCACCTTAGACCATGCGGGCACCTAAGCGGATGTATAATGCAAGTTAATTTAGCATAACATAGAGCATGTATAAAAAAAACTTGATAATGGTTAGAAAAACAGTAGAAAAAATCTATTTGTTTCTTTTCGCCCAACATTGATGGCATTTTAATATTATATTATTTGTATTAATTTATAGGTATTGATATTATCTATAAATATTTACAACTTTTTAGTAACTTTAGTAACTATCTTCTAATGTTCTTCCTACCAAAATCATACCATATTTAAAGATCACATAGACCACTTTACTTTAGAAGTGAATCAATTTGTATAGTACATAAAAAATATGTTCTATAAGTGAGGAAGTAATGACGAGAACATGAAATATACATTAAGCTCTCTCCCTATGAGGCTCCTTTAATCCCACATAATGTTTCGTTTACACGTAAAATTTCAAGATATTTTTTTTTAACCAAGAGGATTAACACGGGTAGGAACAATACGGACTAAGTCTTGGGTTAAATAAATGGGAGTTTTATGTAACCCACTTTTAAAACATTTTCCGGGAAGATTAAATATTGAAAAGAATTTAAGTTAAAATAGTGGATTAATCTTATTCAAATACTTATAGAAAATTATTCACTAGATATTTCACTTAATGCACCATGTTCTTTCGATTATATGTCAAAGTTTTTTTTTGCTCATGTTCATAACTTGAATGTTTGCGACCCTCTTCGGTGGCAGCATGGTCTAAGGCGTCACTCTCTTAATAGACTAAACTGCCGATAATGGGGAGATCAAGGGTCGTATCTTGGTTGGGTGTTTTAAAGGTTTTTTCATAAATTGTTTCCCACTTTCTCGCCACACAAATTTGGGAACATTGGGTCAAAATTCAACCTTGCTCATCCCTAATCCATTAAAGTAATTAATATATAGGCGTATACAGCCCAAACGGGTAGTAAGACACTGTGCTAAAAAAAACACTTGAATAATAGGAATGTGCTCGGATTCAATGCATGTGCCCAAATATAATTTTTAATAAATATTTTAACAACTCTTCTGATTGTAAACTATGTTTTGAAAATATTTATTTAGAAATTCATAATTTCATTTTTTGCTTGATTATTATTTTATAAAGCCCTCACACTTTGTATAACTAACTAGAATACACTTTTTTTACTCTAATCTTTTTGGTGTTGAAGTATACTAATCGTCACATAGTGTAAGAATAAGTTTAAAAAAATTGATTAGGAATTCACTATAACTGTGGTATTAGGGAATAATAACAGCCTCAGAAATAAATATATATATATATATGATGATTTTTGTATGAATAATCCAGATTCATTAAAATTAATATGACCCGCTTACACATAAATTTGAAGAAAATATTTGAAATTTATCAATAATTACAATAACACGGATACAAACCCGGATATATTTGATATAACTTAGGAAATATAAACACACAAACTAAGAACTATTTAAGGTGGTCTGGTGTTTGCTTCAAACTAAACGAATATTAAAATTAAGATTATTTAAGCTCATCAAACTATAGTGTGAGATTAAAAAAGCGTAATATGATTCAAATTAGAGTTAACATCACTAGCCTATGCGATTACAAAATAAAAAAACTCAAAGCTTTGAGGGTCCAATATTGGTTTTATGTATTCGTGCTTTATAACATGCTGTACCTAACGTTACGTTCCTTACAGTTGATTGAAAACTAGTATGTTAAATTATTTTTAAATCCTTACAACCAATTTTGTTCATAGAAACTTGCGCAGATACTACGAACGTACAATATATTACTAAATTAATTAATTAGTACTTATCATCACGTTTTACTACCGTTCGGATTATATGTTTGAGTACTAGTTACGCTAATGGGTTAGGAATTTGGAGGGTTTAATATATAGTAAGTGAGCCCGCATTAGCGTGGAGGGAGAGTGGAAGCCCCAGTTTACCCGAGTGAGATTCGAACCTCAAGCTACCCGTCTTCGGGATTCTAGTTTAGCACGAAACTAGTGCGTTAGCAAACTAAGCCACCGAGGCGGCTCATATAACTAAAGTAAGTTTTAATAAAAACAGCTATTTTAAGTGGGCAATTGTCTTACCTTGAGTAGTGTATAAGTTAAAAGGGACAAGAACACGGAAAGGAAATAATTCGAATTCCGGGTGTTTTTTCCTAGATGATTTCCCCTCTCATCTTCAAACAAATGTGGCTACTTTTACTTTAAATTATATCTACCTGATTCCAACCTCATGAATGTAAACATGAAGCCATTTTGGAGGAATATTAAGGACTAGAACACGGTAAAATTGTTTTATTTATTTACTCATTTTGTATTATCTATATAAAGCTAATTACAATATATTTATTATCTATGTGAAAAAAAAGCACTTTATTCATTACTTCTTTGTATTTTTAATTCAACTTGGGTAAAGTGATTGAAATAATATATTAATAATAATATTTAGCACCGCGTCTTACTAACCACTCGGTTTATACGCTTAAGTACTAATTACGCGAATGGATTAGGAATAGGGACGGTTGCATTTAGAGGAAGTGAACCCGCATTTGCGTGGAGGGTGAGTGGAAAACCATTTAGGAAAAACCACCCCCCAATTCACTCGATCCGAGATTTGAACTTCGATCTCCCCGTCCTCGGCGGTCGAGCTCAACACGACTAGCGCGTTAGCCAACTACGCCACCGAGGCGGGTCTAAAGTGATTTAAAACTAATTCACGCAGTGTTCCTTAAAGCTAATGTTATTTTTACATCATGATTGTATGCTTCGTCGGTTCAGAGTGTTCAAAATATTTTTATATGCTCTTTCTCTTAAAATTCGTACTTGTCTAGCGTTAACAATAAAACTCGGCGCCAGTTGAAACGAAGCCCACTCATATATAACATATTCACGGAAATCCTGAAAAGTCTAGAAGTATGACAGTAAAAAAAAAAGAGGATATTATAGTAATACTATGTAAAAATTTTATGAGCATATAATTTTAAAAGTATTGCCATGTTCAACATCATGAAAATAAATGTTACGGTACACCGCACATAATTTCTCTCTCTTTAAATTTAAAATAAGGACCTATATTAAAAAGTGTCAAATATTTGAAATTAAATAATATACAGCGTTGCAGAAACACTCTACCAAAGCTAATAAATGTAATAATATTCACAGTTACCATGCCAAATCTGATTAAGAAACTGGTTCTAACTATATAATAGGTTAATAAATGTAAATGTTTGATATCCATTCAAAGAATCACTATAATTAAACTGATGTTTTTAAAATACAATATCAGCATTCTTAAAAAATGGATTTGTTTTCAGTATGACTCTTAACGAGTTTTAATGTTTTCTCTCTTGAAAATACAATTTTAATATACGAAATAAATTTTAGGCTTAGTGTGTGTTTTAAATACAAACTATTAATATAAAGGTATGCGAAGGTAACTTTCTTAATTATGGAACTATCAAAGCAAAGTTGAAGATAATGTATAGCTTTAAAAATTTTAAACACCCTGAGTACATTAAGGTAAAGATAAATGTTTGGAAGAAGAAAATAACACAAAACATAATATATGTGTATGCTGACATTTATGTGAACTTGTCTATGATTATGTTGTAGTTATAATCTAATCACTAATCAGTGTTAAAATTGTTCTGTTTAGTAGTTGTTATAAAATTAATTACATATTGAGATATGCCATATTTGTTCAGATACATCAAGTCTGTTTCATGATATATTGAAGTTTCCTTTTTCCTTCGAAATGTTTCAATTATACGAAAGTAATTGTGTCACAGTCTATGAGAAGGAGATATTACCTTAGACTTTGACATTTCGAAGCTTTACCTTCTCTAAAGATAAAGGAGTCAATCCCGACCTCCCTGTGAGTGTAAAATTAAATCAGAAGAGATTTGAAATTGTGTTTACACCGATGCGATTAACTTAAATTAACTATATTACATTTTAGTTATGTAGGATTGTGGGCTCGATTAAAAAATTCGACTTTATATTGTATGTGCTGCAAGAAGCAATATGTTTAGGTTCTCTGAGCTTAACCACTGATAAAAATACAAAATATATAGATCATATGTGGTACAGTAGCCCCATGGCTTCTTTGGTACTGACTGACAGTTCACAGCTGACTTCTGACAGTCAACATTTAGGTATAGACCTAAATTTTGACTGTCAGAAGTGACAGCTGCTAAATACATGTTTTTTGCAGATCATATGGTTCGGCGTAGGGATACATAATTTGGTCTGGTAGCTTTTCAAAGCCATCAGCTGTCAGCTGTGAGCTGTCAGTCAGCACCAAAGAAGCCATGGGGCTACTGTATTAAAAATATGCAAGACTATTAATTTGCTAACTACTGTACACTTGTAATTAGTGGGGATTGTCATGAACTAAGAAAGAAAAATAAATACTTACATTATGATACACTTTTTATTAACACGGTATACAAGATAAGATGTTTTTAGCAAGCTTGTAGTCAGTAACGGGGTATTGCAGGGTTAATAACCACCTAGCCAGTATTAAAGAAAATCGTCATTGTAAGAGTCGCCAGTGCAAACAATAGCACCCTAAAAACTTTAAAGGAGAGTGGTTACCACCTCTAATGATAGTGGAGGACAATTAGGCTACTTGGTCCATGTTGGGTCACGAGGACCAATGGGAGTGTTTTCTTGAAATTAAAAAAAAAATCAGTTTAGTTGAGTAAAGTTATACTCTTTACTCTTGTCTCTCCGGGTTTAGGTCAAGGACTCTCCCGGGTCAACTCTGGGAATCATGTTTTTGTAAAATATTTATTGACACCTTACGTTAGTCGCTCAGGTGGTCGTCACGTGTATAGTTTCTATAGTAAAAAATCAGGCGTGATAGTAGTAATAATACATCGCGTATAAATCCATTGATATTGTGAATTTACCTTAAATCTGCTGACGGCCAGTCGTATACTATCCAAAACGCTTGAAATATATCAAGTGATATACTAGAAACCAACCAATATAATAAATAGTAATTTAAATATTTGATGTTTTATTAATTTAACTAACACAACGTAGCCACTATACGATCGCAATAAAACTATATATTAAAAAATATACATTCATTCCGTGCCAACCTCATTTCGTTGGCGTGGACATTACGTTCATATACAGGCTGGCCACGAAAGCTGGTGTCTGTTTATGTGCGTAGCGATTAAAAGAAAGGGCCTGCAACAGCTGTAACTCGCGTAGCACGTGACCTAACTACCGACTAAAAATAGCCTTATCAAAAACACACCAAATCCTTGTGTACTCTATGCCATGAAGTAGATTCATGAAAAATATCGGGCTGTATGTAAAGCTATTGATATTGTATTTTATATATTGTTTAGTGTATTGTTTAACAAAATCTTAGTACAGTTCTTAGTAACTAGATATTTGTAAAACTAAGAAATATTTATTAAAGAAATATTTTCAGCTTAAAAAAATAATTATATGTCTCAAACGATGTGGTTTTAAAATAAATCAGTTTAAATTATCATAATCATTATCATGAAGAGCTTCCAGCCACTGGCTTGGTCTGTTTGGAATATAAGCCTCACCACCGCCTTATTTCCTCCCACCACCTCTCTTACGCCACCTTGGACCAGTCCTCTCCTCCACACACATCCTTACTTCCTTCTCCCACCTGTCCCTTGGTCTTCCTCTTAGCCTCCTACCTCCTACCTCCATATCCAACATGCTCCTGGGCATCCTTTCCCCCTCCATTCTTCTCACATGACCATACATCTTTATTCGTGCCTTCTCTATCCTGTCTCTTTCTTTACTATTCTTCTTCTCACATGGCCATACCACCTTAGTCGTGCCTTCTCTATCCTGTCGTGGACTGTCTCTTCCTTTAATGTTCCTCTTACTCCCTCATTTCTCATTCTGTCAAATTTTGTCACACGGATCCTGTTTATTGTGCGTTTTAAATGGTATATTTTATACACAAGTCGTGTTATCCACGAACAATAGTAATGTTAATAAACAAGTTGAGGTAGGTGCATTTTAGGTAAATGTACCCTAGATATCCCATGGAGTAGAATGATAAATATCATTGTATAAAATCCCACTCAATGCGCTCAGAAAGGATTTGAACCATCTCTCAAAATCCAATATAATAAGTGAGGACACTAGTGAACTTGCAGATGTTGAGTCAACATCCCTGAATAAAAATAAATATTTTATGATCTCTTTTATTTTAAGCTACGGTAGTATTTTGACTGTTCAACTTTACTTTAAGGGTTGTTTACCTAAAACGAACAGGTAGACCTACAATAGGAAATAAAACCTAAATATAAATCCTGTTCTATTTCTCTATTTACATATCACCAATACGTTCCCAAAGGAAAAAACCTCCGTCGTTTTCAAACAAACATACATTACTAAAACGTGCGACTTCCTCAATCCATTCTTATGTAAGGGAAATATGTAAAAAAAGGAAAATAAAGGGAGGATAAAAATGGTTTACTCTAGAGACATCCAATTCGGGACAAAGCAACACCAAATAAAATCAGACACAGGAGGCAAACAATGTTTTGTCACACAAGGAAGGAAAATTTGTTTTTATTTTATTTTGATTTAGTATTTATAGGGGGAAAGCTTATGACTATGTGTTAGGAGAGTTTTACATCACAGATTGCACATGAATGTGACTCACGTGTATTTTAGTTAATTTATATTACCTTGAAAATAATTAATCAGCCCTCAAAAAAATAAATAAAATAGTTTAAATTTATAAAAGATAATATCTCTCTAACAATAACAAAAATAATATTTATAGTACTTGTTAGTACCTATTGGCTTAGTTTAAATTATTGTTTTAAATTTGAGTGAATAGGACAAAGGTAGTTCTAAGAACTAGTTTGATTCTATTAGATATAATAAAAGTAGATAATTTGTCTTTAATTGATTTATACCATCTCAATAACCTGTCATTCCAACCACCTCATTGAATACACTGTTTAAATTAATTAATCTCAAATTTCGTTAAATTCAAATACTAATTATAGCTGGTTTGCTTAGATTATTTAAAAACTGAACTTATTTAAGTGGTAGATTTTATAAAAAGGTAATTTTTATTTCAACTGTTATATAATAAATTTATCATTCGATAAATAGCTGAGTCGTGGAATATTTTAAGTACATAACAAATTATATTTTCAACTACGTTTCACTAAAACTATTCCAGAATTTTTTAGTGTCAAGAAATACAAATTTAAGGCACTACAACAAAAAAAATATTCTAATACACAGCTATGTAAACATAATCATTTAATGTAAAATACATGTATAATGAAGTATTTTATACAGTGTATTATTTTATATAATTAATTTTATAATATTGGTTGGATAAATAATCCCAATACCACTATCTTTTTTTAAATATTATCAAATCTAAACATATTTTACACCTAAATAAGCTCACTGGTCTAGAAAATAATAGAGATTTAATCAAATTGTTTGGTAAATGTTTCTTACTGAAGTTATTGAGGCAAGTCAAGCGTCAAAGGCTGAAAACCACGTCGTCAAACTTCCAAACACCTAAACTTGGTCGAAACCAACATAACTCAAATTCAAACATTGGCCAAACTTGTGTTATATTTGGTATTAGATAACCAGGATAAGCTATAAAAATAGTTCTACGGACAATATAATACATAGTTTGTGTCATTAAATACCACGAACCGACCAGTGGACAGTGTTTATAATGTCTAGTTACAATTCCGGACCAATTATTAGTATTAAAAGTTTTATACCTAACTCTACTAGGTATATATATATATATTATTTTGCATAGTTAATAGTAAAAGTATAATAATTAATAAAAACATATTAAATGTGGAAAAAAATTAATAATTTGTGGACGCTACCCATTAAATATAATTGAACACTGAGTCTGTAGTTGTAAAATAATCTTGTAAATTAACTAAACTAAACAAAAAATATTACGTTTATCAAAATAATATTTTGATAAAGGTTGTGCAGATTTAAATTATCACCAAGATTATCTCTAATTTGTTTTAATTTTTTGCATCCAGTCAAATATGTGAAAGTCATCGAGATACAACGTTATGATTTGGCTAAACACATGGAATAAAATTTAAAATCTGAAGATAAAACATTGCTTCTAAAGCTGTGAAATTCTCTTCTCTAGGATGGTCATAATTTTGAAAGAATAAAATCCAAATGTTTTATTTAATACCTATATTTTAGTTTTGTTTAGTTTTTGACCGTTTGCTCGAAAAAATCGAAAAAGGCTTATCCTCCAAAGGAAATTAAGAGCTAGTTTTTCGATGTCCTACCACTTCCCAAATTTTGGCTGTTTAATCCAGTATATAGGTATTCCTCTACCTTAATATACACAGGATGTTATAAAAAGTCACGCACCCTTAAGGTGGAAATTAATTTAAATTTTTTATTATTTTATTTTACAGTAAGTGCCGGAAGTGATCACCGTTCTGTATTTCACAAAAGTAGACACTGTTAATCATGTTATTCACCATCCTTTGCGATGTTTGCCGTGAGATTGCATCGAAACACTTCTGAATGTTCGCTTGCAATTCCTGAATATTGTGTGGATGAATTGCGTAGGCGTCGTCATCCTTCATATATTTTGGAAGACTGTAATGAAGATTCGACTGCGTGGGATGGCACATCAGACACCGACTTCCCGTGAACGCAGAAACCTATGTGGGTTTTCCGCAGCCCGTACTCGAGAATTCTGAGAATTTACGTATCCATCGAGATAGAACGCCTTGTCAGACCAGTACCAAGTATTCAGGCCCCCCTCCCATCTGGAGTTACAGATTCCATTAACAAGGGAAAATAAGCGTATTGTATTTGCAGGTTTCCAGGCAGAAGTTGCTGGACGACAGGAATTTTGTGGGGGTACATTTTCAAGATCCTGCGCAGTGCCAAATGGGAACTGCCAACAGAAGGCCCGGACTGTCTTGAAAGGCGTCGCGTGGACTTCCGGGTACTCACAGCATATGCAGCTTGCACGTCGATCAACTTTCCCTCAGTCAAAACCTTCGTTCGACTGCTTCTCGGTACGTCCACGATACTCACTGTCTCCTGAAACTTGTCGTGTAGCCTCGGTGTCGGAAAAATTGTACCCGGGAAAACTGCACCCTCGCATGAAATGGGAAAACTGCGCTCTTGCACGAATAATCACATTAATAGGTAGGAAACGTGTGCCCACACGACCTTGTCTGTTTCACCTAAATAATCTTAACAAGATTGTGTGGGCGCACTTTTCTCACTTTCCTCACGACCTTACCATTTTCACCGACGTAGATCGGTTCATCGCATACTTTCGTTTAGGAGGTTGGGTATTTCAAATCGACTCATCACACATCATGAGGTATTTAGGATGTCAAAGTACATCTATTCACCCCACCTATATCTTTGCCTGTTGGTTAGATTAGGTTAGGTTAGGCTATATTAGGTTAGGTTAGTTAAGGCTTTCAATGAAATAAAGATTAGTGTGGATATGTAAGCATTTGATGTGAACGTATACATTTAAATTACCAAACTAATTATTGACGACCTTTTACTCCATTTTTTGAATATAAGCTAGACTCTTCAACACTTTTTTTTAGGTCTTTGGGCGTACTTGTTTTGTAAGTGTGTAAAACAGTGTGTCGGGCGCACTTTTCCCACCTAATGGTGTGATGATTGATATGAGGGTGCAATTTTACCCTTTTTTATGGGAAGGCGCAGTTATCCCGGGTGTAATTTTCCCTAAACCGTAGCCTCATTTGTTTGGAGCAACTGTTCCATACTTTCCTGAGAAGGCAACCTGAATCTGGGCACAACTCCCAGTGTGGATGTACCGCGTGACAATGAATACACGCCACTGAATCGTGTACCCCATGGATACTCAGTGTTCTTCGCCATCAGCAAGAGAAGAAACCAATTACATGCGTTTCCCCATCAGGTTGCGTGACTTTTTGAACGCGTACTTGAGCTATTATGTTGACTTTTTGTGCCTTAATAGAATATTATATCTTGAAAGTAATATTTAGGCTTATCCAAACGTGTATTTACTTAAATGTAGTTCTATAGACTAGTTACATCATTTTCTAAACACTTAGTTATATAATAAGATTTGATGTATACATTTTGGTCAGATAGTAGTACATCAGTAATGTATACACGTGTTTTTGTATACATAAGCTATGATATTATGTCAGTCATATTATGTGCGTTCAATTTTATTTATATAAACTCATCGGTTTTAAGAAACTATGAAAATACTTTGTTTTTTTACGAAACGTGTATGTATAAAGTCTCTTTTAAGACTTTTCAATACTACCTTTCCTAATAAATCGCTTGCACTTTCTTGAAAAACATGTCGTTTCATGACAACCCTCAATGATGGATGGCAATAAAGAAAAACACTCAACTAACAAAAAAATCATGGAGGAAAAAAGTACACACCAAATATATTTTTCCTATACGGTGGTGTTCATATTTTCAGTCTGTTCAGCTTTTCTTGTAAGGATAAAAGGAGGTCATATCCGTTACCACAGAAATCTAGTGGAGGTGGCAACCTACATGTGTCACCGGAAATTGTTCGCGATGACGAAAGATATAATTTGGTTTCCCACAATGCAACTCTGCTGACATTACGCATCCTTTAAATACCCCCACCCCCTCGCCAACCCCATGGATTTGCAGAGTATTATATATTTACAATGTCATCAATCATAAAAATCGCTATATATGCTGTACACGGCCAATTAACCGGAATATTCGGTATAAGATTAAGATTGAACCAGTAATCTAGGTGATGTGTGGTTATCTGTTTTCTTAACTCTACAAAAATTCATATCTTTGGAATGGTTTTATCATTTCAATTAACGTTTTTAAATGACCCGCCTCGGTGGCGTAGTTAGCTAACGCGCCATTCGTGTTAAGCTCGACTGCCGAGGATGGGAGATCGAGGTTCGAATCTCGGTCGGGTGAACTGAGGGTGGTTTTTCCTAAATGGTTTTCCACTCTCCCTCCACGCAAATGCGGGTTCACTTCCTCTAAATTCAACCTTCCCAATTCCTAACCCATTAGTGTAGTTAGTACTTAAGCGTATAACCCGAACGGGTAGTAAGACGCGGTGCTAAGTATTATTTTTTAAATGTTTTATCTCTTTTAATACTGTTGAGTGTTTCATTGGACTCAATTCAAATGTTTTCCAATGAAGTCTTAAAAAAAAACTACATGACACTATGATACATTGTTTGGATCGATCTGTATTGCCTGCTCAAGTTATCCGTTTGTTTATCCGTAGATAGAGATGGTATCGTAGACGGTAAAGTTATAAAGTTTTTTAATCAAGAGAACCTTCTACCTTTTCATGGAAGTGATCGAATAACAGAAACATGATAATAATTCTTTTAAGTTATTTTTTAAATACAAACTTTAGCGTCCATATATGGTGGAATAAATAACCAATATAACATATGTTTATTTCAACTGACGTATTTATGTGTTTGTCTTAGATTATGGGATATTTAACACCAGATATATCTCATTATATTATTTGAAATGTTTTAAAAAAATCTAAATTTTAGTAAAGATGTTTGAAACCATACTTACAATATCCAAAAAGTAGTTTTTTTAACCAATGCAATTTCCTAGTTTTATAAAATGAAAGTGAAGCACATTACAATTATTCATATTTATGCTACTGTTACTAAACAATTAGCATTTAATCATTGCACAGGCTATAAGTATGAATACAGTACATTACGAACAGTAATAATTTAATGCCTAGTTGGCAGCTCATATTGCTGCTCATATTATTTATGATGTCACATTCGTAATACATATAAAAATGTATTTCATAGGTGTGCATCTTTTAGTTTCCTTTAGCACGTAGCTAAGCTTAGGTTATTAGATTTTAATTTGGAAGTCTAGGCTTACATAAACACTTCCACATTTATCTATATTATTCAGTTGCTATTCGAGGCCTATAGATAATGTATATATTATCTAATATATCATGTATTATATATAATAAATACAATTCTAAAGTAATTTAGCATTTGAAAGATATCTGAGTTAACTTTTATATAGATTTTTAGCAACATCATCTTAAAACATTGTCTATTTGTAAATCACTATATGGTAACTGGTTCGGTTGGTGTGTTTCTGAGATTGTCATTCATCATCGTATATATATATATATGCTAGTAAATTAAAACATGAATAATGTCTAGCATTTTGATTGCCACTTATTGCCACGGGCAGCGTCATCAAGAATTACACGATCAAATCGTTAGCCCATAAATTGCTTTAATGGTGGGAATTTGTAATGTGTTTTTTTTTGCTCACAAAGTTTCTTAGAAAAGGAATCTACTGTGGTAAAATTAGTTTTGAATTACGTGGGAAAAATTTATGAAGGCTCCGACTGATGTTCATATTGAATGACCTACTTACATCTGATATATTATATTGACTGATCAAAGAAAGTATATTATAGTTGGAAAATTCGTTTAGTATGAAGGTCTTATTAAACGTGTTAAATTACCACTTCTTATGAATTTCACATTTAAATATCAATACTAGTTTTTGCATAACTTGTCAAAAACGACCAGAGTTGATACATTTTGTCCATCGGGCACTTTTAAGTTGGAAATCCCTCCTAAATGACGAAAAAATTAAATCAAGTATATTGAATTGCTTAAATATATTTTTTATATCTGCGTGGTTAATTAATGCCCGAAATATCCTACGTTTAGTTAAATTGTTCACAACTTATGCAATTGCTAACGATCCATTTAAATACCCCAGGCAAGATTTGAACGGAAGCCCCAAAACAATATTAAATGTGGTATGTTTGAGTACTAATTATAGATACACTACCACATATAGATAAACACCACAGCTTTACACATTTAGTGATCTAGCAGCGATTTGCCATGCCTTTTCATATCACATAACTTTTCCTAAATTTGTTCATTCACAAACAATCAGTAAGGTACAACACTTTCCTCTTCAAACATACGTAGATATGCCTTTGTGTTTAAAAAATTCTTACTTTACACTCTATTCCTTTAACTTTTTTTATATAACAAGTAAATCTCAAATATCACTCCAATGGTATTCAATAAATTTTCACTGTACTTCAACTATATATTGTATGTGTTTTAAGACCTGAGGATGATGTAGAGCTACATCGAAACTAGTCTTCAAATGGTGGCCGCACACGCAGCATCAAATACCTAAAGGAGAAAGGGATTACCACTAAAATCTTAACTCAGTAAACTCAAATTTTTATATTTTCTGTATATCTTTATTAATTTCTCACCATTTTACAATAACTTTTTTAAAATGATTCCCTAGTCTTTTTTTTTCAATTAAATTAAATGTATACAATAAAATACATAATCAGTGATAACATATTATAATAATGAGAGGGTAACATTTGTTTGTGTTTTAGAATATCAAATTATTAGATCATTCATCATGAGCATAGTATCTTAAGTGCTATATGTTTTTAATTTTAATGTGATTATCTACATCTTATATGTTAAAAGGGCTCTCATGTTAAAATACATTTTTCGACTATCATTCCTAATTATATAAAATATATGCCATGTAAAATTCCAAACTTGTTTAATTTATAATACAACCCTCGGTAGTTTCTAATTTTAGCAACTTTCCATTTGTATTTACATAGAGTATTATACTATGTATTTATTTAAATTATTATAGTATAAAAAATAAATATAAATTTATCACAACCACACCCTAAACCAGGGGTTTCCCAACTGTGCGTTGGGACGCCCTAGGGCGTTGCCAGTCTTGGTCTGGGGCGTGGTGGCTATAAGGAAAAACTAAAAATTATAATGGATAGTGAAATGCAACTAGCAAATTTTCAATTCGTATACTCATATATATTTAATAGAAAAGAGTAGGCATATTGTGTTTTCTCGTATGATTTAGTCCAATTCCTTCTTATTCAGTTATGTAATTTTGCTTAAATTTAGTATTTTTACATTTAAAATAATACAAACTAGTAAAGAAATTACAATTTTCTTTTTGAAAAAGGCCACCAAATTGAATTTGGGCTTTTATTTTAAATATTAGGTACACAGGCGTCGCACGGAAATTCTAGCTTGTGAAGGGTAGCGCGATCTCAAAAAGGTTGAGACCCACTGCCTCAAATCATTTTATACTCTATATCACTGATGATCTAAGTATACTTCATTTTTCCTACCCCATTAGTGTAAAAATGTGGGTAGTCGTCCGAAATGGTAGTAAATAATGGCATAATAATTATAATCATTATGTATTTGTAATTCTAAAATAGATAAGTTGCTAAAAAATGAGGAGTGTACGTATTCTCTTTTCAGACGATTAAAAAATAAATGGTCCGCAGCTCCGCACGGACTTTCTCGCTCTATTGTTTAAAATGGAGATATTTACTCAAAACTCGTAATATATGTGAAACGAAATAATATACACTAGCAAGCCCCAGCACAAATTGCATTATATTTATGTAAAACATTTTTTGAGTTCCTGTTTTAAATTTTATAATTTTATTTTTAAAGAATTAATTTCCTCATTTATATGTTTGGACCGATAAAAAAAAAGATCAATATTGGGTCCACAAGGGTCAACATTTCGTATTAAAATGTCTACTTCAGTAATAAAAATTGACATTTTATTAGGTGTTGCACATCTTCATGTCATCTCGTTTCTATTAAATTCCTCAATTATAAATTTTGACCAATATAAAATATAAATATTGACTATTGAGTCTAAAATGGAGATAGATCTTTGTTGTACAAATATTTCTCCTAAGAGGTTTAAAGAAAAATAACAAACTTTTTTTAGAGAGGTTCTTATATTTAATTACTCTATGACATTGGAGAATTATTGCGTTAAAACTTAAGTACTATCTCTTTACAACTAAAGCTCACAAAATTGTACTAATATATTTGCCAATATTTCAGAAACTGTCGATTTTATACAAATATATTTCATATAAATTTTTTTGTTTTTAATGGTAATACAATTTTCAAGGATAAGTTATTTAGTATCTCAAATAGTTGCGGAGAAATGTAAATGTCAGATTCTGTAAAGTACCCTAAAATTCATTTTCATGGGAAAATGAAAAAAACCAGTTTATTTATAATCTTAATCAACGCCTAGTTACGAATTTTAGTCAAAATCATTTGAGCCAATTTTGAGAAAATGGATTTTTCTCTTTTCGCTCTTTACTAAACTACTCTTAATTTTAAGTTTAAACAGACACACAGACAGACGGCATTGCAAAGACCACTTTTTAGGGTTCGGGGGGTCACGAGACGTCAACATCCATAAACATTTCAGGTTAGATTTTTATTTACGGTCGCAATACTTTACCTTTAGTGTTCGAAAAGTAAAAAAAAAATATATATATATTTATATATAGCTTGAAGATTGTTGGTTTTATAAAAATATGCTTCGAATAAAATATTTGTATTATAAATAGCTCTACATATTTGTAACTATAAGTAATTTAATATCTAAATAGTTTCGGAGATATGATAAAAAATTATAATTTATGCATCAGACCGAAGCCCTTAAAGTCGTTTTGCCAAAATATTGAGGGTAGTAATTCTGTTAGGAATATTTTTAAAAGTTTGAAATTAAATTTAATCAAAATGGTTAGAGCCGATTTTGAGAAAATCGACTTTTTCTATTTTTGCCCTTCAGTAAACTACCCTAAATTTTAGGGTTAAATATCCAATTCCAAAAATACCTCGAGGAAACCCTAGATACCAAGTTTTAGCCCGATCAGTAAAATAGTTTAGGCCCTAGTTGGAGGTATAGTCAGACAGACAAACGGATATTCAAAAACACATTTTTAGGATTCGGGGGGTCATGAAACATCGAGATTTATTAAAATCTCGAGTTCGATTTTTTTTGACGATCACCATACTTTCTCTACCTGTAAGATAGTAAGAAAGTAATAAACAATAAACGTTGGAAATAAATTATATAAGCTAGGAAAATAGTTTAATGCTATAAATAGAAAATTCGTGTGGACGTTATGCAATATTATTAGTAAATGAACAACTTTGCAATTCATTCATTTAAACTAAGAGTCACAAAGTTTTAAAACGTCAATGAATATAATTAAACATCTTCATACAACTTTGATATTCGTAGACAGTCCCCATTCCTATTTTATTTATAACTGTGATTTTTTTTTCCTAAAATAACTCAAATATAAAACGAAGGTAGAAAATTAATTCTCTTACGGTTACAGCTGTAAGCCTATATGGACTACCTTTTCTTACGGTTACAGTAATATCTGAATAAGGCTTAAAATAAAAAAAAAATAAAAAAATTGTCTATAAAGTTTATGATGACTCTGTTAGAGTGTCATTATTCAAGTGCCATAATTCAATTTAATTTTCAAAATAATACCATGTTTAACATCCTTCAAAATCTGTAGCCACAGCCTTAAACATTTTATTGCCGTCCACACATTTTTTTTTTAAACGTAACATAAACCCTTCTGACACCTTGACACAGAAAATATTCTTTCNTTTTTTTTTTTTTGTAAATGTTTTGCTCTAGACGTACCACTTTGCAATTCAAAGCACCATGTCAACATCGCACGGGGGCTAGAAGTTTCGCTGAAGAGGTCGTGTTTTATCACTCGGGAGTCCCTGAAGGGCCACGAAAAAAATAGGCAGGTACTTGCTAAAGTTAACGGGTCCTGCAAGTGAGACCAACTTTTCAATTTTGTCAACTCTAGAAGATTGTCGGGTTTAATCAGCCGTGAAGTATCTGCAGTACTTGAACGTCTATTTTAAGGGAAAATTTATATGGTGTATATTGTAATATTCTTTCTCGTCTATGTAGTTATTCCCCTTCAAGCTTAGTGAAAAATCTACCATTTAAAGCTAAGTCTACAAATTTTGATAATGGAATTTTACTATATCATGAAAAATCTGATATTTTTTTCTGAGTTAACTATATTTTAATCCCAAATTCTTCTCTCTTAGAAAATGTTCGCAATTGTTTCATTTTTGTATTAACAACTTTTTAATACGTGTTGAAGTTTTACTATCATGTCTTAAAACTTCAGAAATATGCTAATTTCCTAATCTATTGATTTTAACATTATGGGAGCCTTCTATAGTATTTATGTTAGACTTGTGAACTGAAATTTCGGAAAGCATAGTAATTTCCTTTAAAAAATTCAAATAATTGATAAGTAAAAGGTACCGCCTTGATAAATTATAATTATACTCGTTTTAAAAGATAATGACGCTCCCAGGTAGTTTCTAAAATGTGTATAGTTATTGGAAATAGTTAATTTTCACAACAATTTTTGTGTTTTAAGCATTCATTTGGTAACACTAAAAGAATCATTTAGATTATATAGATCTGGTAAAAATAGTAGTCTACAATACTTTAATTTAAATTATAAACATGAAACTAACATTCATCTAATACTATTATTGATAATAGGTTATTTTCACAAAACCAAGTCTTTTTATATTCACTCATAAAATATTTTTGTAAAACAAAAATATCTAGCGTTAATTGTGATGTAATAATTATATAGTAGTAATAATAATAATACTTAAATTGTTATTATTTGGAAAGATAATTGAAAATAGTATGCTGCCAATCATGGGCATACAATTTAAATATATGAAATATAGTCATAAGGGAATATAATCCTAGATCTTAAGGTGGTATGGAATTTGACGAGACAAAATGCCAGTCTTACAGTTTTTAAATAAAAAAAAAATTTAGGCAAAATAAGTCAAATATTGATCTAGTAGAAACAGTTTAATTGTCTTCACCTGGTGATATCAACAATTGTTTAATATATGTCATGACTGAGCCTAGATGATAAATTATTTAAATGAAGAGATAAAGTTGTCATTAAATTCCAGGACACCCTTGACATATATTCAAGAACTGTTGACATCACAACGTGAAGACATTCAAATTCTATGTTTGACCAGAAGAATATTTTATTTATTTTGACCAAAAAAATTTTTTGCCATAAAGATTTTTAAAAAAATTGTTTTTTCTCGCAACCACTTCCATCCCATAGCGCGCCGAGTCTTACCACTGAGCTATCCAGTGTTAATTCCGTGCTAAAGGTCATTCATCACTCACAGCTTAAGGCAAAGTCTGTGTTCGTCGACTAGTGAGTTATCAGCAACAAAGCCACCGATGACTCGGGCTGCTATTTATTTTACCTCTTATCAATATCGTCATCAACTGTTCCATCTTGTGGCCGGGTCAAAAGTGCCTTTATATTTCTCTTTACTTCCACAGCTCTTCCTCCTTTTTGACTTCCATTCTACTCCTCTCACAAGCACATTTTCTTTTGTCTGCTTATCCCATCTCTTTCCGTGTCTCCCATGCGATATTTTTAGCTACATATTTCATCTCCATCAACCTCTCTGGGATTGTTTACTTTTCCATTCTCATTACATGACCATACCAACTAATCCTTGCTTCCTAAAATATTTCTTTCACTCTTTGTACCTCGACTTTTGCCCGGACAACTTCACTTAATTCCTAATTTTGTTTTTTCTTGTGACAGCTAACATGCTCCTCAAAAAACTCACTGTCACTTGTACAATATTTCATTAAAAGGAGATTTTGCCTCAAAATGTTGACTCTAATGATTTTATACATTCAAAAATTATAAGAAGAAATACACAGGTAGGCATACATAATGATCTAATGCATGAAGGGTTTTTGTCTATGAGAATAAAAATTCGAAGAACCTTCTCTAGCATTCCCCTGAATAATGTATATAAAAACAATAAATAAATAATACCAACAGTATTCGCCGTTGTGATTCAAACCATATTCCCTCAAGTCACTTGGTGGCCATAAAAACACATTCTTTCCCGTGAGTGTCAGGTCAAGGTGTCAGGCTTCTGTGCTGTGGGTCCAGAGTTCAATCCTTGGTCCCGGCACAGATGTGTATGATTGCCAAACCCTTCCTTCACCTTTGACAAGACGTGTATTATTCACAACTTGTGAATGTATGGAATGCCAGGCCTCCACCGTGGTTCGGATCCCACGTTAAACTGTAGGTATCACAATAACTCTGCCATTACACATTATAGTAAGTGCGTACGACCCGAACGGGTAGTAAGATGCGGTGATAACAATAATAATAATAATAATAATAATGTTGCATGTGCTTTTATTGAAATGTCTGCCGTTAACAGCATCTGGAAAATACGACATTTGTGGCAAAAGTATTGGATAGCTGAAAGATAAAAGCAATGTAAATTTTTTTGTCTCTTTTAGAAAAGAGCTTCTCATCAACTGTTTGTTTTTTACAAAAAAAAATCTCAGATCTTTTAGGTTCACTATGCGTTTAAATTCAAGTCACATACTCCTTATACATATCTTCCCACAATGCCGGGTAAGACTTATAAATCTCTAAATTAGGTTTACACCTTTTTTGCTAGAATGCTGAATGTCAGTGATGTTTCATACAACTAGTATACTTCTAATTTACAGTATAACCTAGCACTCGCAGAATAAACACAGTTCGTGCAAAGGTGTGTGGTGTGGCGTGGCTTAATGAAACCTCGACAGTTGCGGAAACGGCACTCAACGAGAAAGAGCGTCACAAAACCCACCCGCTCTCAATCATGGCGTGTGGCAACGCTCACAACACACGTTCTTTCCCGCGGGATTAGGGTTCGGCCAGACTGACAAGCGTGCGAGCGAGCGAGCGCAAGCAAGTGCGTGATTAGCAGATAGCTCTCTATAGTTGTTGACGAGGAGGCTACGAATCTTGGCTCAGTGAAATGAGGGTGCTTTTTGACAAGTGATTTATTGTTGTGGTTTTCTCCTCCCCTCTCCACGCTAATGGTGATTCTTATTTTTAAAGGCCTACTTTGATAATATTGAAGTATTTTAAAATATAAGTTTTACATATATATATCATATATGTATGGTTTATGATCTTACCAATTAAACTAGTAGCAAGTGTGCTAGACCTATCGATAGTAATTAAAATGTCAAAATGAGAAGTTTTCCTAGCACTCAATGAACCAACATATAATAATATTGCCTAGCGCCTGGAAACTAGACTGTACCGGGTCAAGCGTGCGCGCTCCAGTCTGGTCACCTCTCCGTACAACCATTATGTTCTATTTTATATTATAGTCGCTCGCCCAGTCTGGCCACCCCCTTAGAGAGAGGCCATTCTTTCTCGCCGGAAAGAACGTCACAAACCCCACCTGTTCTCAATCGTGACGTGTGGCAACCTTTCCCTCGGGATTGGAGGGACGCCATTCTTTCTCGCAGGAAAGAACGTGTGTTTGTGTGTGTGGTAAACTAAGCGGCCAATTACGCTCTCAGCAAACCGGTCATGAACCTTAAGATATTCAATAAATGGCCAAACAAACGTTTTACAACGTACAAAACCTCTGGCCTACCTTTTGTTTAAGTTTAATTCTAAAATATTTTCTTTGCACGATAAACATAATGTATCAAGATACATACAGATAGATTGTTTATTTGTGGGTTGATTATGTTAATAATATCGGAACAACCACATTCAGTGAGCACGTGGGATTCACTTAAGGTTTGTTTATTCTTGTTTGCTGGCAGATCAGGGTTCGAATCCTAGTTGAATGTATGAAAGGCTGCTTTTCCATTGTTTATTGTTTCCCTATTTCCGTGCGCACAAATTCGGGTGTATTTCTTTTAAATTATACTTTCCTCATACTTATCTCAATATCATAATTAAAATGCGTAAATACCGGACGAGAGAAAAAATTAATAAGAAATATCCGTACCTGTGGTCACTTGGACAAAGGCGTCAGCCTCAACATCTCTAATTATTTAGTGGCAGAGAGGTTTGAGTTTGAATGCCTGCTAAGTGTACTGAGATTTAAAAAAAGATTCCCACTTATGCTAGTACACTCATTGTAATAATACCTTCCTCATCCATACCCATATAGTATTAATGAGGATAGCCCGAATGGGCGCTAAGCCACTAAGCAACAAAAGTTACTAAAAAATTAATAAAACATCAGATTTATTATTTACTGGAAGGTTTTGGTAAAATTATTTATATTTGTTAAAAAAAAAAGTTATGCACATTTTGTGTTAAAACCAAATTCCGCTTAGTGGGAAAGAAAACACATTTTCCATGCGGATTGCGGATGTTATAAAAAAGGTTAAAGCCCTCCCCTTGCGTAAATACACGCCGCAGCACAAATAACGTAAAGCTAGTGTAGGTAACCACCATGCATTTTTTATTCTTGTTTTCCATAAAGTTTGTTCATCTGGGACTTCCCAGAGGTAGAAAGCGTGATTCCCAAGTATTCTGCCTGCTTAGTTCCACTTAGATACTAGATATTTAGATTTATGTGGCCTCCGAAGCTCAAACGTTCATTTCGGGGGATTACCCTTATTATATTAATGGTGTTTTGGAGGAAAAAAAACACTAAAATTAAATTAAACTCTATAGGATATATGTGTTGACAAAGTTTGGTAGAAATAGTTTAATTATTTTCATAGTTATAATAAGTAAAAACACACACGTAGACACAAATAGGCAAATTATTGAATATGTATTATGTGCATTGCGTAATTTGAGGGAAACTTTCTCTCTTCATCCATCCCCCCTTTTTTTGTCAAATGCAACGATGCGCATGATAAATACTCAAGAACTCGTGAGATAAATAAATGTATGAAATTACACAAAAGGTGCTTTCAACCCCTCAAAAAAATTGTGCCGCAAAAATTGCAAAGTCTTAGCCTAAACCATGGAGGAGAGCGTTGGTAGATATCAGCTTAGACCAATAGTTTTAAGACATTATTCGGGTTTAGTAACGATTGGGACGCATTTTACTCTTCGCGTATTAAAAAATTACTCAAGTATATTATGAATAAATCCAGTCCCAATGATTATACTCTTTTATATCTTCAACCATATTTATTTTTGGATATATTGCAAACTTGCTTGACACACTAATTTATTCAGAATACGTTTCTTAAAATAACCCTTTTTCATGTATAGCACTTATTATTAATATCCGTTTGAGATAAACACAGATATAACAATCACGTTAGTGTGTCAGGTAGGGGGTAATTTTGAATTTTGAGAAAATTTTCCGGCATTATCATGAAGGGAGAGTGCAACATCATTTATATTTAGGAAAAAACACCTCAATACACCTGACCGGGAATCTAGCCCCAATCTTCCTGTCATAGAATGTACAGTCAGTCGCAAGAGTGGCACCATTGTGTTCCGCAAAACTTTTAAGTTCACGGTACAATTGACAAGCTTAATTTTTTTTGGTGGCAAACCATTTTATTTTTGGTACGCACTGCTACAGTAAAAATGTACTACACACCCAGTTTAACGGTTTCTGTACTTTACTTATTTTTTATTTAACAAACTACCTTTTTCCTGAAGTAACATAAAAAGTAAAATGTTCCAGTATTAAAGGCTTATGTTAATTTTAAGTTCCCGCTGAGGGCGGAGATCCGTGGTCTGTTATCAGGGGTGGGGGGGGGGGGGTTAATTTGCGGGTATGTGATTAATGGTTTTCAAAGACTCCAAATCAAGAATATATTTAATAATTTTAAGTAATATAGATTTAAATTTATAAAAAAAATTAAAATATGTTTATTGCTTATAAATATATTTTTAATTCACAATAATTATAATAATAAAAAGCGAAAAAAACACAAATTTATAAATTGAATACGGTACGAAACACGTAAAACAAAATTCACTGTCACAATAAAAGTAATAAAAGTGTGCACAGGCCTAAAATGTTTTAATATCGATAGAAAAAATATTTGCTTGAATTCAAATAATTCGGGGTATTATATTGAACATAGAATTATAACTACTGGAAAATATTAGTTTTAAACCACTTGCTTTTCTGCACATGAACAAAATTGAGAGCTATTGATTAGATCATGTATGAGATATAACGAGGGAGGTGTTAGTCATTATTTACAACATTTAGTTATTGGTTTGAATATTTTTTGGTTATTTTCTATGCAGGAGAGGGTGGTAACCCAATGGCCCCCCCTTATATCCAGCATTGGTTCCCACTCCATTAACATTGGGGGAAATCGAGGTTCGAATATCGGTCGGGTGTACTAAGAGTTTTCTCCAAAATGGCTTTTCACTTTCCCTCCACGCAAATGCGGGTATACTTCCTAATAATATAACGTCCTTAATCCCTTAAACCATTGGCGTAATTAGTACATAAGCGTATAGCCCGAAAAAGTAGTAAGACATGGTGTTAAAAAAACTAAACTAAACACTAGCGTAATAAATCTATATTCAAATAATAAATATTTTCAACAGCACAAACCGTAATATAACCAGCATTAACACATGACTTTCCGTCAACTATTTTAATCACAAAGCCACGAGGACTGGTTTTAATAAAAACTTTCAATGGAACAATACATCCAGCATTTAACTAGAGTATTAAAAAAAAGACAAGTGTTATTTTTAAAGTATCTGTAACTTCCAGACACTAAAATAAATGCTCGTTTATTGTGACGACTAGTTATCATATACATCGTCACTAACGTTATAAAACGAAAACCTTTATTTTTGTTTCCATGCGGGTGTATGCGTGAAACGGCAATTTTATACCGGAGGTCTGGTAGTTGTCAGCGTGTGAAAACAATTGTGTGACTGTCCTCACTGAGTGTAGGGTACACTTATCTGCCCCTTCTCTCTAACGTTTCCGCTGCGTCGTTCTATGTCTCTAGGGTTTCATATTAAGACCTTCTTAGTTCAATAACCCACCAAGTAGAAATATCGTACATTAAGTTTAATGTTGAGGATTTAAACCACTCTATTTTCGCATAAAAATCTCTTTGATTCCACAGCAGGTGGCGCAGTCCTTAATATCCGTGGTTTTATTTCGAGTAAAAAATAAAACTCAATATAACGTTTGGGGGATTACAAGTCATTAAAGTGGGACAGATTTTAAACCAGACAATATTATATATTACGAAATTTTTATTTTTATTTTTAAAGACACTTTAAGGAAATCCTGTTTCATTAAAGATAATAAAGATATGTATATATTAAAATACGCTTATATTTATCTTATATAAAATAGTAGCTATTTACACATTTTATCAGTCATGTCTAATAAAAAATAAAATATAATCCCTGTAATTTGCATTATCTAGTAAAACTTAACGTATTTTCTAATCAAGGACAGACGCGCATGATGAAAGGGCTAGCGAAATAATGTTAAAACTAAACAATTGGGTCAAAATTTTCTTAATACATTTCATTATAACCAATTATATAGATTTGGTTCGTTCTAGCGTCAGTTGTTGCAAGTGATCGACCATAAAACCTGTATGTGTATTATATACATATTATATGTGAATTATATGTATACATTATAAATGAATATATAAAGTAAATCCAGCCATCATTGAGATCAATGATGCTGCCTCTAAAAACCTTCTCAATATTTAGTTCCACTTTTATTCATGTGGTTTAGTGTAACTTGTGTTTAGAAAGCAGCTAAAGAATGTTTGCATGTGTGTGTTTGGTGTGGACGTGTGGAATATTTATATTTCACAGTGTGTTAGCGTCAGACAATGTGACGCCAATCTAGAAACGTGACGAAAAATAGCATGAACATTAATTTGGGGTGCTGTGCACGGTGGGATAATTAGTATAATCTGTACATGTTGTACTTTTAATTTAATTTATATTCATAATTCTAAATAATCTTATCGTTTGTCTTTAAAATATTTTTGGTTAAGTCTCATTTTGACAAACTCTATAAAAAAACAAATTTTGGTTGTGAAATATGTCCATATTTTAACAATTCTCAGAGTTTGGTAAGATATTTGTATGATCTAACTGAGACTCTTAGATGATGGTGATGGTGATGGTGATGATATGGCAAGTGGGACAGTACAGTCCAACACCAAACATCTCTCTTTTACGTCAGAAATTCTTGTCGCACCTGACTAATAGGAAATATGTTTAGTAAATTATTTACTGACCCAGGTTTATTTTAAAAGAAGCTATAGTTGAAAATATATAAATTATGAAGATTATTGATGTATAAATACTTTGATATTTATTTCATGTACACAATATAAGACAGTATTATGTAGTCACATAATTTATTAAAGCACAAGCATTTTAATAATACATTTTGCAAAATGGTCTCACTCAAATTCAGTTGCCCAAAGCTACTAACGAGAAATGGAAACAAATGGAAAATAAAAAACAATGTGTAGTTTTTTAATAATTCAGTTGTTCATATATTTACACTTGTGTTTTAATTCATGACCAAGGGCCGGTTGTTGATATAAGATATTTCCAATATGAATACTATTTTTTTTTTCCTTAGTTTACACGGATACGCAAATATTACATATTACTTAGTTAGAGCCCAAATTGGGGGTTAAGGGAGCATGCATAAAAACGTGTCTTTCTCGTCAAGATTTTATGCTGATGTTCAGGGTTTAAATCCTGCTTCGGGTGTGCTGAAGCGTTATTTTTACTAAAATTGTTTCCCCCTCTCTCTCCACACATATATAAGTATATTTCCTTTAAATTTTATCTTATTCATCATTCTAAGTTTGTGTTGGCAAAATACGCAGGCAGGCTGGACGTCTATTAAGACGTGGGGTAAATAAATCTCATTGTTATCTCTTCTACTGAAATGACATCGAGTTCAAAAGTGTTCTTTATAAAAGTTTAATAAAAATAAAAGAAACCATTGTAAAAAGAGATTCCGCTAGATTAGTATAGGGGTGGGACTACTACACAAAAAATATAAATGAGATCGCATGCGTACCAGTTTAACAAAGCAGTTCCTTTTGGCTTCCTGACCAATTGAGGTTAATTTATTCCTTGAAGACAATAATAGCTCCTTTGTGAAGTTTAAAGTGGTTCTTTTAGGGTCACCGTTCTATTTGTCTCTCTTCTATGTACCTTTCTTCAAGTGTTATTGTTAGATTTAACTAACTTGAACATTTAAAGTGCCCCATTGAAAACAAGCTTATTTCCTCAAGAGGTCTGAAATAATTTAGTCTCAACAGTTTAATAATTAGTTCATCTAAAACCATTTACTAAAACTAGCTTATGCGAGAGAAGATAAAACTTTAATATAAATTTGTAATGTTTAGGATCATAAAAAAATTGGAACATTAAAGAAAAGTCGGACAATGATGTCGCATTGATAACATGTGATATAATATACATTGAAATTTAAGTTGAGAAATGATTAAAAATAATTTATATACTAAAAAATTAGATCCAGTTTAAATAATCCGAAGTAGCCCTACTTTTAAAATAAGCATCAATACATGAAAAGACCATGTGATATTTGAAAATTTAAGTTAAAAAATGAAATTTTTTGTTTGGAAGATTTTAAATTTCTAAGAATTTAATCACGTATGAGTCAAAATATAAATTAGATTATATTTTGATAGATATTTAAAAGATTGGGAATATATTAATATTTTAGATAATACCAGCTGAATTCCCCATTCTTCGCATGGGATATTTTGTTATTATTTATTTTTGGTTGAAAATGGAGAATTTTTGTTTGAAGCTTAATGGCATGCTTCTTAGCGCTACCCGAGAAACACCGCGAGGAGGTGACCATGAATCATTTCTCATGGGGAGTTTTATTTTCGGCGGGCCTTGACTACTGCCTGAGGCTTTATCAGCTGAGCGCGGCTGGACAGGTTTACCCTCCCCCTTCCACCACCACACACCACCCCGGGCCGGGCCCTCTCCCTCACACAGACACTACAAACAACACAAAATTCTTTAATTAATTGCCTGTATTCATTTTTTTTGCACCCCTTAGAAGCATCTATGGGGTTAAAAATAATTGCTATATTTTTTCGAAGGCATTATTAGAACATACCCTCTAAACGCTTAAAAAGAGTTTATAAAGCGATATTGTTTATTAGGGTAGATACCCCGATTTCACCCCCTTAATCACAAAACATCGGATTGAAACATCTTTACTTTACCTAATTAGATCATAAAGAACACTTGTGCCAGATTTCAGCTTTATAGCTTCATGGGAAGTGTGAGAATTAGTGATTGAGTGAGTGATTGAGTGAGTGAGCGAGTGAGTGAGTGAGTGAGCGATCGAGTTAGCGTGTGAGAGAGCGAGTGAGTGATTGAGCGAGTGGGTCAGCCGGGTCAGTTGGCGGGTGATGTTGCTTTTATAAATAGATATGATCTTACTCTCATTTTTTGAAATTTTAATTTTTTTTTAACATTTTTCAATTTACTATTTTCAATAATTATATATATTATACTTGTCAATATTTACACTGTTGTCTATTATTTAACGTTTTCATATTATGTTTTTATTATCCAATAAATCACAAACTTATTTTAAAACCTTATTTCCTTTTATTTATTTATTGCTTAGTTACTTTGAGGTATTAGAAAGTTGAAAGTTAATTACCACACTTACAAAAGTACGTCACCTTTCCCTATCTTGAGCTAGTTCTATCCAGTCCGCCACATTATACTCTACCTCTTTCAGGTCCATTCTAATGTAATCCTCCCATCTGCGTGTAGGGCCACCCAATGGTCTCTTTCCATTGGGTTTGCCAGTCAATATCCTGACCAAAGTTCTAGATACTTCCATTCGCACTGCATATCCTTCTCGCCGTAATCTAAGAGACTGATTATCCTAACAATGTTTTGTGATTAGTAAAAAGTATGTAGTTCATCATTATGTAATGTCCTATAATCTATTATTTGATTATATAACTTACAAAAATTTTATAGTGTTTTCATAAAGCTAAAACGTGCAAATTTATGAAAAATGTATACTCCATTGATAATAGATGATTGATAAAGAGTGAATTATATATGTTAGACCTCTGCAAAAATTGCATAATATGAATTAAGGAATTCTAATTTTGTTTAATCATACAGCAAAGATAAAAAGGTTATTTTTACTGTTTTTTTAACAATACTTGATATATTAGTATACTTAATAAAAAAATTCTTCCTTGGTTCCAAACTCAACTTGTTGGTCTTCCTGTTGAAAGCTTCCTTGGCCATGGTGATCCTCGACCTAATTTTTTCAGTGCTATAGGCATCCTTTGTCAGCAGACTTCCTAGGTACTTGAACTTCTCTACGTTTTCCAAATCCTGGGTTTCAATTTTGATTTTCAGCGTGACTTAAGGTAAAGAAAGAAGAGATGAGCGGTAGGAGAGTTTGCGCCCTTCTTAATTTAAGCAAAAGGGGAAAGATGCATGCGCATTCACGTGAGGAGCAGTAATTACATGACTCGTAGAGGTTTCAGTTCAATTCATGTGTCTATCCAAGCGTTTATTTGTGTTTTATTGCCAATTTTGTGCTTGTTTTATACAAGGTAAGTGCTTGAATTTTCAGGACTCTTTCTTATATTTTCATAAGAAGTGTTTTCCTTAAAACCTAATTGTAAATAAATAGTTTCTATGTTATTTCTTTGTTTGGACTATTTTTTCATACCGTCTTGAGTTATTACGGAACTTTCCATGGCGACCACGTGACTGCCTAGTATTTCCTGTCCAGTGAGGATAGTTTGCGCAAGCGCTATCTAGGATAGAGTGCGCAGGGTTTTCATTTGATTCAATGAGAGGAGAGATTGAAATAAACTCGTTCACTCGATTTCAATACCAAACAATAATGAAGCATGATCTTCGTGGTTTTAATCTTATCTGCTGCCTTTATTTGCATTATATATGACAAAAGAAAAATTACAGTATAAGATTAAACATGATATTTATAGTTTTTTCGGAGCTCTTTTTTCTAATACAGAATATTTATTCTTGGTATTTTTCTTTATAGGTCAGAACGCCTAACGTTTATGCGAGAAATTCGAAAAAAGGATCTTGGTCAAAGGAGGACTTGCGACGAGCTATAGAAGCTAAAAAAAAAGACTCATTGCCCGTACGCGCTGCAAGTAGCCGGTTCAAAATTCCTGAATCAACCTTGAGAAATAGTCTATAAAGAAATGTTTTTAAAAATCATACCTTGGGTCTAGATTCTCAACTAGGTGTCGATACGGAAAAGAAATCCAGCCACATCAAAAAAACTTCAGGCAGTTGGGTTCGCGCCAACACAACGAGATGTAAGGTATCTGGCATACTATTTATCAGAAACACTGGGTAAGAAACATACTTTTAATAGCAAATAGAAGATGGCGGGGAAGTCTTGTTTTGCATCGTTTATTTGGAGAGATCCAGATTTAATTGTAAGAAAAGCGCAAGGAATCAGTCAAGCAAGAACAAAAGGCATGAATCGTGTGGAAGTTGAAAGTTATTTCACTCTTTTAAGATTTATTTTGACCGAAAATGATATTCTGCAGAGACCAGGCTGCATCTGGAACTGCGATGAGATTGGGCTACAATTGAATAACGAACCCAGTAAAGTAATAGCGGCGAAAGGCAGTAAGGATGCCCATATTATCACCGGCGCCTAGAAAGAAGAAACATTCATTATTATGGCTTTTTGCAATGCGGAGGGGCAATTTTTACCCCCTTATTTTATTTTTAAAGGCGTTCACGCAAAACCTATATAAGAGAGAGATGCGCCACCAGGTTCAGTAGTGAAGATGAGAAGAGAGAGCGCTTACATAAGCAGCGAATTATTTATGGATTGTATGACTCAACATTTCATCCCACGAAAACCGGCAGGTAAAAATTTACTTATAATTGATGAAGAAAGTTCTCATATGAACAGCCAAGACATACTACAAGTTGCCAACAATGATGTCATAATCCTTTGCTTGCCCAGTCACACAACCCATTATCTACAGCCTTGGGATCGGGTTTTATTTAAGCCTTTCAAAACCTATTTCAAAGCTGCTTGTGGAAAGTTGGTCACTGTTCGACAAAGGAACAGGGAAAATTACAAGAGAGGATTTTGGCGAACTTTTAAACTAAGCATGGTCACGTTCCGCTAACGTTCAACTCGCAACTTCTGCCTTCCGTGCCACTGGCATTTATCCTCTAAATATTGATGCGATTCCCGAACACACCTATTTGTTATCCTGTGATCAAGTTGCACAAGAAGGAAACACTGAACAACCTCCTAGACCACATGATACTCCTAGCGTACCTTCAGTCACAACTCCATCTGCTCCAACAACCACATCCGATCAAATCTCTTTGTCTCCTAAAAGCACACCGACCACATCAACTATTCCCTCTATGGTGAATTTGCATCCCTCAAACATTTTAGCCAATTTTCACCCATCAACATATACTCAATCTAAATTGACACCATCAAAGATTTTAGAGCAAATTTCACCTATTCCTCACCGTTTGGATCGTTCAAAAGCAAAATTGGAAGCAAAGAGCGACAAACGTTATTGATCCTGAGTACATAAATAGCAAAAGGAAGAAGAACGAAGCCATCTTAAAAAATAAGAAAACAGCAAAAAAATAAAAATAAACTAGTAGAGGGTGTGAATCAACCAAAATCTAAATTAACAAAAGGGAAACAAAGTACCAGACGTAAAAGGTTGAAATTTTACTCTCCTTCACCATCGACATCATCTGGTGAAGAAAGTGATGAAATGGAACTTCTGTCAGACCAAGTCAACGAAACTAGTGATGACGAATCTGCAGAGTGTTTAGAACTTCACTCCACTACGACTTCAAAATTGGACTGGATAAAAACGCATCTCATGTGGTGGATGGCCGCATGAAACTGTTTTATAAAGGAACAGCAGTGTATTGATTGTGGTTGAAAATAAATTCGGCAGAAGAGAATAAACAAGAATCGAGAATTTGTATTAGAATTGTACTCAATGGTAAAACAATTTATATTGTTATTATTAACGTTACTATTAATATTTTTGTAACCATAAAATTTCTAATAACTCTTTTAATAAACAATTTATAATAAATTTTGATCAAAATAAGTAATTTGTATTTGTTTTCAAACCCTAAACTTTCTTTCCTACTCATGCGCAATTTCTCCTACCCATGTGCGCAATCTCCCCTACTCGGTTATGAGAGATTGCGTGTGATTATTTTTTAAGCTGTACAGTAATATCAAAAGCAGAAAAAATTTGAAATATTGTTCATTAAATATGCCTAAGATACCTAAGAACACATTTGTAAGCCTATTATTAAAAACATAATTTTTTTAATGATTTATTCCGAATTGTCCGCAATCTCTCCCTGCTTTACCTTATATAAACATTATTCCACCTGGAATTTGTTTAGCTAAACAAAATAACATTAGCATATTTTCCATATTTAGTTCATTAATATTTATTGGTTTGTCGTTTTCTATCCTGCCTGTGTATATGGATGAAAATAAATCTCCCCTTTCAAATTACTCAAACAATCCCTTCATATTCAAACCTTCCATCCCCCACCACCAAAATATCACTAATCACTGATATTTTGCGCAATCTAATGGCAACAATGATAGTAGGATACTAAAAATTATTTTCACAAACCACGTTATCTTGTAACGAAATGTGTTTTCTGTAAAGCTAAATATTTCGACCATAACCTGAGTTAAAGGGTTTTAGGTATTTATTTAGTTTTACCTGGTTAAAATTCGGCCTCGGTGGTCTTACAGTAAAGTACTCGCCTCAGGACCCAATGTTCGTGAGTTCAAACCTAGTTGAGGTTAACAGATTTTTCTTTTCTTGAGCGATAAAAATCCGTAGCACAACTTCCTTTGAAGGGGAAGTAAGGCCGTTACTGTCAAATCGATTGTGGTGAGGAAAAGAACCCTAAAATTTATGTGAAAATACAATTCCTGGCAAAATTGTTATGCCCTTTTACTCTCGCTCATAGAAAGTCTCGCGTGCTGATTTAATCTATCGTTTCAAAACGTGTACGTTAAATATCTCTAATTAATAAAAACAAACATATCTCTTGGTTAATTTAATGAATCATCTACATTTTTGAAAATATTTCAGATCTCAAATTGACATGATTTCCATCTAATGCCACAAATTCTACCACTTCATCCGATATTTTGCTGTATATTTAGTTTTTACAGCTTACATAAACCTTTCCAAGTACAATATTTAGCGCCTCGTCTTTATCACCATGATCTCATTAATATTTCATATCTGATTTGAATTACTAAAACTAAACCTAAATGTAGGTTTATTGCAGGCCTTAATCATATTAAACATAATATTTAAACAATGATGATGAACTTACTCCTAGGAATTTGGTGTACGCACTTAACCTAATCCAAATAAATATAACATAATGTAATAATACTAAACATTATCAGTTTAGTGAGCACGCAAAGCTATGTTTGGCCCTACCAAATAAAAATCATATTGTTATGGTGTTATATCATTTTTAACCTAAAGAAATATTCTGTATAGTTTATATTTAAAAATAATATTTTTTTATCCATTCATAAATGTTAGGTTCCACTTAATATCTAACTTCTTGCTAACATTTAAATGATATTAATTATATAACATTAAAACTAGAATTAGGTTAGCTATAATGTAATAGTACAATCTATGACGCATTTATTTATATAAATAGAGGGTAATATTAACCTAATAGCAAAGTTTATTAGGTTATTAAAATTACAATAGAAAAATATTTGACAAACAGTTTACAAAATGGTAAGTGGAGTAAAACATTTTTCTTCCAAACCCTTTTAGAAGTGGTAAAAACTTATATAAATTTATTTCTACCATCAAACAAAATTGGGTTTGGAAGTAGTTTGAGTTGAAAAATAGCTCTGTAGGTAAAATATAGTCCAATATTTAAAAACACTTTCTAATCATCTTAATAGATTTAGTGAAATGACGCTTAAATCCATAATAGTACTGGCACTATAAAACAAGTTTTTAAGGCCCATCGACACACTGATGTTATAAGAGATCAAGATAAGGTAACAAAAACTATTACTAAAATGATTCCCATCAGTAGACACGCGGAATAGAATTCAGGTACGTAGAGTATGGTTTGCCAGTGAAGGGAAGTCTTAGGTTTGAATCCCGGCTGGTTGTATAGAGAATGGTTTTACTGCGATGTTTTCCAACGCTATCACCCCAAAATTCAAGTATATTTCCTCTGAATTCTGACATCCTCTTTACTAGCCCACTATACAATAATCCGCTTCGGTGGCCGCGTGATCTATCACGCTACTTGCAGTAGGCTAAACTGTCGATGACGGGGAGATCAAGGTTCGAATTTCGGTCGGGTGTACCAAGGGTGATTTTTTTCAAAAATTGTTTTCCATTGTCTCTCCACGCAAATGTGGTTACACTTCTTTTAATATAAACTTACCATTCCCTTAAACCATTAGAGTAATTAGTACATAGGCGTTTAACCCGAATGGGTAGTAAGATGTGGTGTTAAAAATAAACAAAACGATGATGGCTCGGAAACGTAGTAAGATGGAGATAAAAATTAATAAATAAATGATTAAGCATAGTTAAACTTGAAAATAAAAAATAAAACACCATAACGTTTAGAGGAGTTAAAATTATTTTCCCAAATATAAAAAAATCTGTGTTATCAAAGTTGTGTCAAGCGTATAAATTATTTTTTCCAACATCAAACATTATTTCATGTAACGAAATGTCACGTTTATTTTCAGATTTAAATTGATTGAAGTAAGTATCGTGATATTGGTTTACATGGAATTTAATCGAATGGTGTTGAATTGGTCCGACGTTTCAGTTGTCACGTCAACTTTGGCATGTCAAATATTTGTTTGAATTGCTAAACATATTTTCTTAATTTAAATACCATGAAATGACATGTATTCACAAACCTGAAACGTTTAATGCTTTAAATTCTGGAATGTCAATATGGATTTTAAAAATATGCCTCAAATATTTTAAAACAGTTTTTTATTATATATTTGATTTATACATTTTAGTATCCTTTCTGGTCCAATTATATTAAATATTAAATGAATTTATGTAATTGTAGATGTATGAGTGTTGCTTGTTTATGTGCTAGATTTTTAAATCTTTTAATCAATAATTATTAATGGACTTAGAAAATTCTTAGTGGATACATAGATTACTACCCGCCTCGCTAACGCTTTAGTTGCGTTGAGCAAGACTGCCGAGGAAGGGGAGATCGAAGTTCGATTACCAGTCGGATTAACTGGGAAGGGGATTCCTAAATGGTTTTAAACTCTCCCTCCACGCAAATGTGGCTTCACTTCCTTTAAATTCAACCTTCCCAATTCCTAATCCATTAGCGTATAACCTAAACTGTTTGTAAGATGTGATGCTAAATAAATAAATAAAATATTGACTATTCATTATGATAACACATGTGTAAATATTTTATGTTCCTTTGGGCAACTAAGCCGTAATACCAGTTAGTTAAATTTATTAAAAATATAATATTTCGTCTATATTGTTTTATTAAAAGTGCTACTTTTTTGTAACTAGAGAGATTTATTGAAATAGTTCTTAGCCTAGAGCTGTATCAGAACATGACTTAGAAACTAACTTAGCCTAATAAGGGATAACTTGAAATATACTGGAAATTTAGATTTAAATTTCAATTAAGTTAAAGAAGACCCGTATATATACACACATATATATGTATATTGTATACGTATATGTCATGAATCTATATTTCCTTGATATTACTTGCATCTCTTTCAATATTTTATTTGTAACGTATAATATCGTTTACAACATTTTTATTGTATTGTGTCATAACTTTTAAATAATAATAATAGTTTCATACTACCATGCTTATTTAATGAGCCTGTAATGATATACCATAGAATATTTAAAGTGTTCAATTAAAACACGTTAAAATAAGTGCTTTATTTAAAACATCTTACTAAATTCAAATACAATTTTTAAATTTGAAAGCAATAATAACTTATATGAAAAAATCTATTGGTACGATCATAAACTATAGATAGTTTAAGCTAATTTCAATAGATTTTTCATATCAGTATTATTATTATATATTAGTATTTAATATATGTAAAAAGTTGCAACAAAGCTACAGATTGTGTTAATTTATACGAAAGTGTATTAACCTTTTTTAAATATGGCTCAATGCTTTGTGATACTTTCATTCAGTTAAGCATGTCTGAAATATTTCATTAAAAAATTGGACACCTCCTGACTGAAATGGTGTACTGAAGAAGGCTGATAAAAATAATAGCGTATTATGATTCTTAGTCTGATAAAAAGTAAAGTGTTTTAATCTCGATCAGGAGCTGTAGATTAGCTCGAAACAAATTAAGGGAGGGAAAAACACACAAACATACCAAAAGGCATTGACTGGCACATCAACCACTGACGTCCCCTATTTCTCTAGAAATAGGCCTTAGTGGTGCTTAATGTATCCTACCACAGAGATAGTAAAATATATTTTTATAGCTTCTTGCTTCACATTCTTTGAACTTATTGTTCTCATTTCATGGGAGAAATACTAAAGAGGACAGTTATAAAAAGAGCAAGAAATAATCAATACTTTACACACTCTAGATTTATTATTATTTATGAAATATATTTACATATATAAAATTTAAATTCACTGTCAAGATGAAATAAACACTGCTTGTGTTGCAACATAGGAACCGGTATTCTTTTGTCTTTAACATCCGGAGGAGGTTTACTAATTTGCATTTTCCTGCTCCGTTGACTTTATGTTTATTTTCAAACAAAAGCTTGAACAAGGTCACTATAATAATTTGAATAACATCTCGTGGAAACTATTTCAAAGTAAACACTTTAAGGTATACAATGCGAGAAATCTTTTCAATTGGGCTCATTTACTCTGTGTAAGATTAATTCATAAGTGAAAGTTTAGACACAAATGTTTTATAACAATTTGTTTGAATAAATTAACAGATTAATATTTATATAAACCTTAATTTAAACAATAAGCTTAAATATGTTGATCCATTTGCTCTAGTATGAGTAGTAAAACAAATTTATTTGTAAATATAAGTTAAGACTTATATATTATTATTTTGAAATTTATTTGTATTAAAAATAACATTGTAAAAAGGTTAGGCTATATTGTTAGATTGTAGAATTAACAGTTAAAAAAAGCTAATAAGCTATTTATATTCTATATACCATTTCTGATTCTCTATATAGTACTTACAAATATTTCCAGCTTTTCTTGAGATTAATTTTATTTATCAGCTCTATTTTATAATAATAATAATTTTTATAACATATTAAACACAAACTATGTATCAAACTATACAAAAATATCAACCTGTTCATACATTCTAACCCCCTTGTAACAATTATACATCATTATACTTAAAATGTATATTTCAAGTTTAATTTTCTCATCACTAAAAAATGCTAAAACTAAACAAATAGAACTGTTTAATGCTTTGTTTCTATAGTGTAACTTATATCATATTATACTGTTTGATAAAAATGTTCTATAAGGTGGTAGTAAAAGTTTGTGAATCTATATATCGTACAAACACTATCACTGGAATAACCTACGTAAGTTTGGCCATAGAAAAGCAAATAATTATGTTTTTGTTTTAAATCATTGAATTCATTGTGAAACAAACTTTTTTATTGCTTAAGGTAATATAGTTGATTATATTATGTTATTGTAGATACACTCTCACTTTGATACCCAGTACAATTTTAATTAAAAATAAAACTCTTTGGTGACCACATAATATAAGGCGACACGCTCCTGAGAGACTATATTGTCGATAACGGGGGGATTATGATTTGATCCTGGTCGGGTGAACTGAGGTTGTTTCTTCCTATATTATCTCCCATTCTTTCTACGCAAATGCAGGTATACACCCTGTAAATTCAATCTTCCTCGTCCTTAACCCATTAACACGAGGCATATATCCATGTAACCCGAATGGGTAGTTGGCCATGGTACTAAAAATAAGTTAAAGCTTTTATGAACAAATAATCTTTCGTTTTTATTATCTAAGTTAAATAATCTTTTTTTCCAGTGGAAACGGTTCAACTTGATCTTCATTACAGTAGTCACACAAAATGGCACATACATCCTTAGAAAACCTTTTCCATAAAACTACTTTTGAATTTGTTGCTACAGGTAAAATATATTATTGTAAAAACGTTTCACTTGTAACCCCCTAATGGCCTTTGGTCACGTTTGTTCTACCTCATATGCTCTCCTAATATCTTAAAAAAATGAATATTTGAGGTTAACTAAATATAAATAATAAAGTTTGAGTTATCATTTAATCAATCATAATATTTTCAAAAATATGGGGCCGTGTTTAAATCAATTAGTGCTTATTTGCCCAGTAAAGCTTTTCAAATACTATCCTGACAGAAATATTATTTAATAAATTATGTTGAGTGTAAATCTATAAACAAGTTTGCTTTTAATTTCGTTAATTCCTTTAGTATTTTTTTAACAATGGTAATAAAAGCACGGTATCAAATGGATATAATTACTCGGAGTGCTATGATTATTTCAAATTTAACTATTTTCTCTAATTGAGCGTTCTACTTATATCCTTTGAACGGTTAAATATATTATTAAAATTGAGGATCATCTGAAACTTTTCTATTTAAATCCTTTTAACGAGTAGCTTCAACTTGATTCTCTCTTTCTGTTGCTCACAACATAGTGATCCTTTCACCCCATCTTGGCTTACCCCATTCTGTCATCGCCATTTCTCCGTACGATAAATGATACCTCTTATCTCACCCTCTATGCTTTACTCCATTTTAATACTTCAACAGAATTTAAAAAATAAAAACTATAAAAGACGTCTCTGTAGTTCACTATGCATGCGCCAAAAAATATATTTTAGAAACACTATATATACGAAACTATTTATTTTATAATATCAGTTAAAGCTGAAAGCAGTTTATAACATTCTTGAAAACTGGATTTTATACATAAAGATAGTTTGTAATATTAAATAAAATGTTTTCTGGACACGGAATTTAATTATGAACATTTTTCCACGCAGATCACTATTCCACGTACTGAATGCGGTTTTATTTTCAAGTATATTACATCGGTATAAGCCATGTATATATATGATAATAAATATAGTACATACAACTATATATACTTAAATATATATATATGTACTTAAAAATATAAAATTCAGTAGCAATGGCTAGAAATAAAGATGAAATACAGCACTTTGGGAAATACCACAGTGTAAAAGCCACACCAGATTTGAACACAGGCTTACCAATAAGAATGTATGTTATTTTACGTTTTCTATGTCTTCCTTCTCGCCCGTACTATCCACATATTTTCATTAAGTTGGTAGCTATGATGAAATAATAATTTTAAGTAAATGTACCCGAACATTCCTGCTGTGAAATTTGGAAATCATTTTAGGAGAAAAATACTTCTCTATATCTGGCCAGTTAACTAACTCAATGTATTATGTCGTGTGTCCATCGATGAGTATTTTTGACCTACTAAATAGAAAAAGAACATTACAAAAACTAGTAAATATCTTCTTCAAAGCCACATAGATACTAATATAGGACCTTCTAAAAATTAAATAATTTCCTCTGACCACTTATCTTTTAAACATCAATTATGTGTTTATTTTCAAGCTCAAGTTAGTCTAGAGTCATGTGCTTATTCAATAATATGTTCATATTATATTCTAATCTATATTATTATAATTATTACTATTACTACACCCTCTGAATTATTATGTAAATAAACTTTAAGCTTGAAAATCAAGTAGACTAATTCATGTGTTGGGCTGTAGGTAACAAAAAGAGACTTAGATTGTAGTTCCGAACAATTTTGCTCTAATAAAAGTTTGAGTTGAATGAAGTTGAAAAATTGTGGTTAATACTATAAAATAAAAACACATATATTTATAAAAAGTTTCTCGATGGATGAAAATAAAAAAATTCTCTAATATTTCATTACTTAATCTATTTTTTATCTAATATCTCTATTTTCAAGTTTTTTTAGCTATTTTTAGGCAAACAAAGATTTCCTGGTATAGGCCTACCAAATATAGATTAACTTACATTATAAAGGAAAGTGACAAAGTTCTACATTGATGATTTTTAAATACTCTATTTTTAGGAAAGCGAAAAGCAAGTATGTATTACTATATATATATATATATTAAAAAGCCTTAAGCTAATTAAAATGTAACTATTTTAGTTTTAAAAGGTTTTTCGGAAATTTGATTGAAATATATATTTTTTAGTTACCGTACTTACACCAAAATGATTTCTTCAGTCATTTTAAAATCGACAGTTAGATGCTAAGAAGTAAAATCCTATTAGTAACAACTTACAAACTTTTTGGTGTTTTATTGTTTTCAACATAAGGATTTAACGTCAAGCTCCTCTACTCTATCTAAAGGTGAGGGTGAGGTTGGGTTTCGAATCATAGTTGGGCGTACTCAGGATGCTTTTATTCATAAATGTTTTACAACTCTCTCTTCATGCTAATACTATTATTATTATTATTATTATTATTATTATTATTATTATTATTATTATTTAGCACCGCGTCTTACTTACTAACCGTTCGGGTTGTACGCACTTACGCTAATCTGTAATGGTAGGGTGATTGTGAGATGAAATGGAGGACCTAAAGTTTAACGTGGGATCCGAACCACGGTGGAGGCCTGACATTCCACACATTCACAAGTTGTGATTGAGATCCGTCTTGTCAGAGGTGAAGGAAGAGTTTGGCAATAAGATAAATCTGTGCCGGGACCGAGGATTGAACACCGGACCCCAACCACAGAAGTCTGACACCTTACCCCTAGCCCGCCAGGTCACTAAAAATAAAATTACACTATATGATGGAAAGTAATTTGATTGACGCTTTGTGTTATTAACATTTTGAAATCACGTTTATTATCTAAGTTAAATAAAAAATATGCATTTTTTTCAGGATGGAACATTTATATATCTATTTGAGTTTCGAATTTAATTCAGAAATATTTAATACTATGGTTTAGACTTGTCCCCAACAGGTGCAATTTTGGAACAATATAATAATGAAAATGGATCCCCTTTAAGATAATTTTTGTTTTTGTGTTTGTTTATTTTTACGAATTTTTAGTCTGTGATATCGGCAATTGGGAGATTTTGGAAACGAAAGTATAGTTTAGTGTAGTAATATGATCAGAAAATACTTACAATTATATTTTAGACCATATATAGATTTATTAGTCTGCAAATTTTTAGCTGTTTATTTCATCCAAATCGGACTCGATCCGTACGCTACGTCCAGTATCTTTAATTTTTAAAGTTTATGATTATTCTTATAAATATAGCATGCACCATGGCGTTCACAGAAAAAATTTATCTCTCTAGTACTTTTAATCCACTCTTTTGTATTCGCCATCTTGAATTTTTTCCAGTTTTTGATTATTTTCATAAATATTTCGTACTCCATAACGTTCATACCATATTTCAGCTCTCTAAGACTCAATTTGTAGTTTTAGTCTTGCATTTTTGATACACCATTTTGAATTTTTTGAGTTTCACATTATTTTCACAAGTAGAGCACGCTCTATAACGTTTTTATCAAATTTAAACTTTATAGTTTATTATGAATTGGTAGAAAGAGCTCTGGAAGGACCTACAGACACCATGGATTTTATATAATATGTAGATAATTTAATTCAGTTTTCGTTTCGAGTGTAAAGAGTGGACTTCGCAAATCCCTATGTAATTATGTGACTAATTTAAGTAATTATATTTTAAATGAGAGTGTGGGGAATGCGAGGAAATGTAAGTATTTTTGCATTTTATTGGCTAAAATGAATCAAATATTGCTCTAGTAGAAACATAATTTTATTTTATTTCCACGGTGATCTAAACATTTATTGAATATCCGTAAAAGGTGTCCTGGAATTTAATAACAACTTCTCTTCATTTAAATAGTTTCCCATCTAATCTTGCTATGCTAATGATTGATATTCAACAACTGTTAATATTGGTGACCTGGTGGTCTAGGGGTAAGGTGTCAGACTTCTGTGCTAGGGGTCCGGGGTTCAATCCTCGGTCCCGGCACATATTTATCTGATTGCCAAACCCTTCCTTCACCTCTGACAAGATGTGTATTAATCACAACTTGTGAATGTGAGGAATGCCAGGCCTCCACCGTGGTTCGGATTCCACGTTAAACTGTAGGTCCTCCATTTCATCTCACAATCACCCTACTATTATACATTAGCGTAAGTGCGTATAACCCGAACGGGTAGTAAGACGCGGTGCTGCTAATAATAATAATAATAATAATAATAATAATAACTGTTAATATCACCAAATGAAGAAAATTAAACTCTGTTTTTACTGGAGCAATATTTTAACACACATTTATTACCTCTGAGTGGATGCCACCTTACCTGCATAACCTAGACCCTATAAAGAGGCAGTTACTGACGTACCAGGAATGAGTATCTCTTCGGAGAATGAAGAAAGAGGAATGGAATGCACTTCCTCCTTGGGAAGACATCGTCACTTAGCGCAGCAGGCGCGGCGGTGGAAATGGCGTCCCTACGGGGGGGTCCGACCGTCGTCAACCCTCCCTCCCCCCTTCTTCAACATTCCCATCCCTATCTTGAGTATATTTGTTCCGGTGGCGATCCCTTGGCGCCTGCCTTTACCCACAGGAAACTCTGAAAGTGATCATGGGGGGGGGAATCTCGTCACGTTGGACGCGAAGTGACCGAGGTCAACGCACTGAAACCAGAGGATTGGTTCAGAGCGTTGTGTTTCACAAGGAGGTATCGTATTTACTGTCTCCGTGTGTGTTCTCTAAGGATTAGTTTGTTTCATAATGTGAAAAAAAATAGCTAGGACTTTCTCTTACCTCTTATATAATCCAATTCTCATATGAAGGACATTTTAGATTATTTTTTTCACTTTCTCTCGACACTCCGTAGATAAATTATTGCGATTGTTAAAAATAACGCGAGATTTCGACAAATGTTGACGCTTTATGACCCCTTGAAACTAAAATGTGGTTTTTACAATGCCGTCCGTATGTCTGTCTGTCTGTCTGTCTGTACCTTGGAATAGAGCTGAAATTATTTTACCTTTAGGGTTAAGACTTAGTATTTGGGTTTTTATAAGATCCTCCCAAGAGGTATTTGGAATTAGATATCCAACCTTAAATTTAAGGGTAGTTTACTGAAGGAAGAAAAGAGGGAAAAATCAGTTTTCTTAAAATTCTCTCTAACAATTTTGATTAAATTTTATAACTTTAAATTGTTTATTATTCCTAATGCCATAGAGTGAGTGGCAGTATACATTATTTAATTTATGATGCTTGGCCTAGTCCTTCCACAAAAACTTAAAGACCTATTATTTCGTTTAATAAATCTTACGAAAGTCTGTACGGTGCACCCTTTAATTTATTTTATTTTTGTTGTAAAAATTTATAATATGATATTATTTCCGTAAATTTTATCAGTGACCTATGGATGAGACTCGAACACAGGACCCTTGGCCTAGGCACCAATAACCTACTGAATTATCAAGGATTCGGCCCGTACTCGGGGGTTATTCTCCACCCTTGCCCTGATTACGGGATGAATCATAGATAGACCAGTTGTAGTTCTTTGGTTGAATTAAGCCAAGAGTTTCAGGTTCAATTTCTCTCTCCAAGTGTTAGTTTCAAATTTACAAATATGATAATTGGTGCGACTATATCCAAAACCTTTAGCTCACGTATATCTCCCAAGCTTCGCTATTAATATACAGTACGTATTGTAAAAGAGCAAGCTTTATCATAATTACTATATTATTCATTTCATTTTGTAGGCGTTGATAATCTACATAAAGTTGACCTAACCCGCTTCAGTGGCCTCATGATCTAACGCGCTACTATCACAGTAGACTAGACTGCTGATGACGGAGAGATCGAGGTCCAAATCTCAATCGAGTGTACTGAGGGTGATTTTTCAAAAATTGTTTTTCACTTTGCTTCACGCAAATGCGGAACACTTCCTTTAAATATGACCTTCATAATCCTTAAAACCATTGGCGTAACTAGTACATAGGCGTAAAATTCGAACGGTTAGTAAGAAGCGATCATAAAATAAATAGTTTGCCTCTGTAGTCTTAGGTGAAGTGCTTGACTCAGGACCTGATTTTCGTGGGTTCAAACCCAGCCTGGTTCAATGGTTTTTTTTATTTGAGCGATAAAAATCCGCAGCTCAACTTAAAGTAAAACCGTTGGTCCCATTTTGATTGTGGCATTTAAAAAACCCTCGAAGGTATGTGAAAATACCTTTCTCGGCAAAATTGGTAAGGTATTTTGCTCTCGCTCTTAGAAATACCCGTATTGTGATATAATCAGTTGGTTCAAAAAGTGCAGATTAAATGACCCAAAATAAATACATTTACATCAAAATTGATGGCTACAGTTCACATGATCTGATCTAAAATTAAAAACCGATAGTCAAATGTTTTACGTAAGTATAGCGCAATTTGTGGTCGGGTTTGCTAGTATATATCATTTAGTTTCACATATATTATAAGTTATAAGAAAATATTTCCATTCTTAAACAATGGAGTGAAAAAGTCCGTGTGGGTTCTGTACCATTTATTTATAAAAACCTTGAATGCACCCCTTCCCCTTCCTGTATACACTTCTTCAATCAGAACCGTTTCTTCCAGCCAGTAGCTTATCAAGCAGAACAAAATACTAATATTATATCGAGTGTTGGAAGTAGATTTTGCTGATTTATTGAATGTTTGATTATGAAATATGAGAGCATGTACGCTCCATATATCCTGAAAGGTAGCAATCATACCTTGACGGTTTGCATTACGACCCTATCTTATAAGCTATACTATAGTAGAATAATAAGAGATAATATTTATATCTTACAAGGTAAACGAGGGACACAAAGGTGTTATGGTGAGGTTCTTACATAATATGTGTTTTATATTATAACATAATTATTACATCGCTAAATTTAGTTTAAACCACCCTCTGCTCCTCAAACCTGTTAAAGTGTGGTGTTTGTAGGCTATATGCATTACATTCTCATGCACTTTCCAGGTGAATGTTGGGTAGTCTGATTTGATTTATATTTTGCATGGTATCCTTATATCAAATAAAACAAATTTAAAACTCATGTCATCAGCCCACAATCAATCCATACCAACTAGGGGGTCTCTCTGTATCTTGACAAAGATAGTGCCAACTTTTATAGATAGAGTTTGTCATATAGTCAGCAAAACGAGCCCTCCGTCCATTAATCTCAGTTTTCCAGATCGTAGCCTTTACTTCTTCATTCAACTATCTCCTTCATTGTCCTCACGAGGTTGAGTTGGACCCCGTTGGACCACCGTTGGACTACCGTTGGACTACCGTTGGACTACCGTTGGACCACCGTTGGACCACCGTTGGACCCACTGCTTCACATAAAATCTTAAACCTCCAGAGATCGAACCCGGAACCTCTGAATTTGTAGCCAGTACCTCTGACTACTAGATCACAGAGTCGGTCATCCGATAATATAAGTGATTAAATTATAATATGATGAAGTCTATTTAATAAAACATATTATTATTGATAAAAGTATTTAACTATTAATTTTTCGAACTAATTATATCAGATAATATTTTAATAACTAGCTTTATTCTTGAATACACAAAACACACTTCTTCTACTGTTAATTCTTTACTGTGTAAATAGAAGCCCCAAGTCCATTTATGAAATGCCCGTGGTGGGAAACGAATACGAGACCCCTTCATTTCAGAAAACAGTTGAGCTACTGATTGAGCTAGGGTGTCGGGGCATTCAATGTACATGAGTTCATTCAATTCTGTCTAGAAAGCGGCGTTTGAGTTTCTCATGAATGGAATGGAGGTCCACTTCAGCTCGCTCAAAACGTGACGGGTGCACAACACGATATTGACGTGTTCAAGACGAGATGCTTGAAACACGACCCGCGGCATCGTCTTGGCAGTAATTAGACAGAAGAAGATTGAACTGAGGACACTTTTCTCTCCCTCTGATTTAATTACTAAACAAGACTCGCTAATAGTGTATGACAGGAAGGGGACATACTCGTATATTTCCATGAAAGGCACACAGGACATCCTTCATTGAAACACGGGACGAACAAATCCAATGTTGACTTATTTCTGTCTAGTGCATGTTGCATATATTATATATGTGTACTAAAACATTAAAATTCAAACTAACATTAATTTAAGAATTAATAACCAGAGCTATTATTTATGCTTATTAGTGGGAATTACTCCATCTAGATATCATATTCTGAAAATTGAAAAATGACACCTGGACACGGGTTCGATTCCCGTGTCCAGGTGTCATTTTTCAATTTTCAGAATATAACATTAATTTATTAATAATATTGTTAAAATAGTTATTTCAGAAGGTAAGGTGGTTTAATGGGGAACTTGTGTTAGGGTACACATTTTTACAATTCATATGCCAAAAATATTTTATTTCCTAATTAAATAAAATATTGATCCAGTATATATTTTGTTTGTTTTATAAACATAATTAACTTAATGTTTTTCTAATATAGTTCACAGATATTGCGTCATATAACTAGGACATTTTTCTATAATTTAAAACATTTCTTTTAAAGGGGTTCAATGCTAATGATAAATAATTATGATCTGATGGGATTAAAATACGAATAAAATCAAAGTGAAGTTGTCTAATGAAGAAACATTAGGTTTATTTTGGCCAGAAAAATATATTTGGTCATAAAAACTGTTAAAATATAGACCTCAATAGAGGTTTCCTTCCATCTAATATTAATTTTGGGAAATGGTAGGAAATAAAAATGAAAAAGAAGGCTTTTAAATACAGGATGTCCTAAAGGTTACTGTGCAGTAAATTACAACGTACCTCGTAGCAGTTCTTATTATAAAAGATGTTTGAAATGTCCCTCATGGGCCTGAAGACATATCTAGACACACCTATTCATATCCTATATCATATGAAGAAGCACGGGCCACGTTATAGGAATAACCACAATGAGGTACGTGACATTTTACTGCACAGTAGCTTTTGGGACACCCTCTGTATTTATTGTGGGTCATAAAAATAGGGCTGGATTTTTTTAATTGCTGGTATAAAAATATGTGTTACTGTTGTTTAAAATGAATAAATACGAATGTATCGATCGGAGCAATAAATACGGGGTTTAAAGTCAACATTGATATCGTTATAGGATGTTTAGACGCAACAGAATGCAGTTTATACCAATAAAAACAATAAAAAGTATATTAAAATACTAAGCATTATTGTCAACGTCTGACAAAGAGTTTAAAAAATTTATTTTGTTATATTAATGTCATAAATACGCAACATTATAAAGGGCTCGTTTCTATTATCCAATTGACAGAACGTGGAGTGTATTTAAATTAAGCAGCGAAATAAATTTACATTCAATATTTTGTGAGTTTATAGGACAGCTGTTGTAACAAAAGATTTTAATTTTACTGTCTCATATAAATAACGTAAATTTGACAGTGAAAGTGTTTTACCTCGACTATGGATTTTGACGTTTTGTGTACCCTAAACTCTAAAAAGTATATATATTAAAAAAATCTATGTCTGTAACTGCTTATGCCTGTTAGTATCTGGGGTTACATCCTAAACGTTGTAATGGATTTCGTTCAAACTTGATAGTTATATAATATGCTATATATTCGTGCCTCGAGGTGGAATCGTGATTTTTATTCTCGTTCTAAAATTAACGTGATTTCACCAATAATTATCAAATTTGATTAATCTTTTAATGGGTCTAATCTTTTAATCAGAGCCATAGAAAGAGTTATTGGCACCAAGGGCAAACAGTAATAATAGCAACCCCCCCCCTCTCCGCTCTCAACCAATCCTAAAGGAGCAGGTGACTAAGATTTTACTGAATACCTGCTATAGATATAATGTAGTACCTGTATGACAAAATTATTGCTATTAATATTGCTACTTGCAACTATCCCATAATAATTTTGATAATTGTACTAAATAGTAACAAAATATTAAATTTTTATATAAAATATTACTCATTATAAAATGTTTTTTATTAAATTAACTTCTATAGCCTGTAGTGATTATAATGAGTTTCAATAGGGGTTGTGGAACAAAGAAAAAACATTGTAAATAGTATGAATGATTAATTTTTTTATTATTAATTCGCTACCTAAGCTACTTACGAAAAATGAAAGAAATTGTACCAGTAACATTTGTTTGAAAATATGCAACAAAATTATTTTTTACCTACAAACTCACTATTCTAACTTTAGCGACAGCAAAATCATTGATTATTTTCTCGTAAATGTGTTAAGAAATATGTTCTTCTATTGAAAGAATTGCCAAGCGCGTTAACCTTTATTGACCCATTTATAACCTTAAAGTTTTTTTGTTATTTTGAGCATATTTAAACCTCGTTCACAAGACGCATTAGTAATTGGCAATGTTAAGAATAATCTGAAAGCAATTACTAAGTTTGGATAAGATGTGGAAAGAAACATTTGGCAGATTAGATTTAATGAGTTAAGAGAGATTGCTTTTGAAACGTCCTGAGGTTTTTTAAAATAAACAAATAGTCTGAAACCTAAAACTAGCTATTTCCCCTCTATTTCAGTAGCATCCAGTTACTTATCCTATTTATTTACAAAGCGTTTTGCACGAGCCTTTAACTCTTTTACAGTCATATATTGCAAAGACTTTCCCGTTAATAAATTAAAGTCATCTAGCATTTCACTCAAACACTTAAAACGCTATTCCATTTATTATAAAACTTTGGCCAAAACAGCATGAAAGTTAAAAACGTTTTCCTCACTTTCTTCCTATGTCATTCTTTTCCTCTTCTCTGCCCTTTTCTTCTCTAAGAGGCAGTCAACATCAAAAGATATTGAGGGATGATGTGGGATGCTTCACCCAATTTAGCATTAATCACTGTACCCCGGATGTTTTGTAAAACATCTTTCAATCCAGTCAAGTGACTAGCTGCATAGTCCACGGACATATTTTAGTTCTGTAACTGACCTCTACAGTAGCCGCACCGTGCCTCTCCGATATTTCATAATCATAGTAGAATGTACCGTCAGCCAAGCCAAATCGATCCGAATATTGGGCGTTCAGATGATTGGTGTTCTCCTTTTATTGGGGTTTCATACTTTTACTGTTTTACCCTTAAAGTATAATACAGTTTAAATTTTTACATCTTTTGCAATTAAGCATTTAGATAAATTTCACATTTTTACATTTATAAAAAAATTACCTAAGTTTTGGTGGTGCCCCCATGAAGCTTGGGGTGGCCACCACTGCTCTNCCCCCCCCCCCCCTTTTCACTACGACTCCAACCTTTTTATTCAAAATGCATATCTAAATAGTGGTTCATATGATTATCAATTATTATTATTTGGGGGAAAAGAGTGTTTAAGTTTTCTGATAAGTGTTCATTTATTAGACTTTGTCTCTTTTTACAAAAGTCTGTGAATAAATATGTACAATTGTATCATACTATATTCCCTATCTTTGTTACATCATGTGTGTGCATTAAGAAACGTCAACGTAAGTGGAGCTATATGCAGCTTATATCACACTTATATTAAACTTATAATCAATTTTACCTTACCTGGTCTGGCTCTGAGGGAAGAATTAATATTGATACAACGCAACAAAAATATATATATATATGTGTGCACTTAGGTTATATCATTGAAGCCCAGTTTTATGAAAAGCTTAGCCGTGTACCATTGCCTAGGGAATGCCCGAACGTACTAATCGTACATCCCTTTCGTGGAGACTCTTTGTGTCCCGATGGTGATAGTGACTGTGGGGGTGGTGAACTGGTAGAAACTCTTAAACCTAACTTTAGCCTGACCAACCAAACCTGATGACCGTTGGAATAATTCCCCTTTTGGGAAATTTATCCACGCTACCAGTTGATAATTGAACCCGAGACTCTTTAGGTTAGGATTCAGATGCATTAATCACTATACTATGTGGCAGGTTAACAAGCATTTAAGCCAGGGGTTATAATTCGTGGTTTATCGTCATTTGAAGTAAAACGATTTTGCTATTTACCATGGATGAATTATTTGCTCATGTAAATCTTTTCACGTTGTGTAATAAAGCAAGCATTAAACTGGAAATAGTTATTTCTATTGTTGAAATTGGTTTAAACCACCTAATTTCCTACAAACCACTGAAAGTGTATTTATATCAGAGCCTGGTGTTTCACATACGCCAGAAACCGCGAGAAAATAAAATAGTTGGTAACGTTGACTCAGATATGAATATCACCATTTCATCAGCTATAAGCGGAAATCTACTGTACACAACTCCTACGAAACTCAAATTTTCAAAATGGTATCATTGAATTAAATTTTAAACGCTTTTCTCCACTAGATTTGAAAAGATATTTTCACTATTTATAGCCAATATTTTTAGTTGTTTATTATTCTTACACTTGTTTTTATGGATGTAGCATACTTATAGTATCATTAGTAGCATTCATTAAAAGTAAAATTCACAATTTCTGTTCACAGTTTCTCTTGGGATAGTTAACCGTCGACTAGCTATAAATCCTAACTATTTATTTTTAACAGAAAACTATATAAACAGGTTATGCTATCTTTAGTTTGTTATTAGAAATAAGTCAAACATACTATTTTAAGTACCCTAATCTCAAATGCGAATCTTTGGCTGACAAAAAATCTCCACTTTATTTATTTGAGGTATTTAAATTTCACTTTCTGAACCGAATGGTTATATTGCCACAAGAGAATTTCAATGAGCGAGAGTGAAAGGGCTTACCAATTTTATTGAAATAGGTATTTGCATCCCACAATTGACCAGGGACCAACCGGCTTTACTTCCCCTCCGAAGGAAGTTGTGCAACGGATTTTTATCTCTCAATAAAAATCCATTCACCCCAGCTGGATTTGAACCCATTAAACATCAAGTCCCTGGGTGAGCACTTTACCCCAAGACCAATTAGGTCGACAAAAAAGATCTGCAAACCCATTCTGTATCTTATAAATTGTTGTAAACTTAGGAGGTTATCATTACTACATTAATTTTTAAATTGCAATTATTTGTTTTATACATTTTGGTTGTACGCACAAATTAATGCTATTGCACAATTTAATGGTACTGGCATAATTTTCCGGATGTAAGTGTCTAGGGATTTTGTATTACTTTTGTCTCAAACAAGCTATAGGTGCAGTTTTGGGCTATCAGTTTCCAAACCCCCTATATACGTTGAAGCTACCCGCATTGATATTAATGCAGTCTATGGCGTAAGGAACATATTGCATATAAAAATAAACGTTTGAGTGCACTTTTGTCAGTATCTTTAAGTAGACGTGAGAATCAAAACAAATGTAAAATTTGTTAAAAGTTCCCGGCGTTACCTTGGTGAAGGTATTAAATTTATTCGAATTAATGTTTGAAATTTCCCCTTGAAGAATAATTTCAATAGAAAACGAATCGATACTATATTAACAGAACATTGTGACAGTGAACCAAATTGGATACTATTTTAACATCACAAACTTGTGATCACGTAATTAAAGTGTTCGTGCATTTAATTTAGAAAACGGTAAAACAAATTATTGTTATTTTTAAAAGCCTCAGTTTTCACTTAGTATTTATGTTTTCAGTTTTCTAGGTCCATTGGCTTTGTAAACACCCACGCAGGGTGTCGCGCTGACGAAGGTGTAATATTCACAATAAATATGAAATTGAAAATAAACTCCTCAAGGTTCATATCCGCTAGTTTCCTTAAGTAATTATTTCCAGTTCAAGATAGAAATGGCATCCACCTGTACTTACAATAACACCCATTAGTATTTCAGGTTCACAATACGTGTGATAGTAAGAGATAAGGATACCCTAAGAACAAAGGTATATGCTACATTTTCACTTTATATGTTTCTTGGTTTATAGATACACGAATCGGTAGTCGCGATGTCTAATGCGTCAGGCTCACGATTAATTAAAAAAAGTCTAAGTTACACACCGTTAATAATTCCCTAACTACTTATGTGAAGTTTAAAATTGTTATTAATCACAACTTGTGAATGTGAGAAATGCCAGGCCTCCACCGTGGTTCGGATTCCACGTTAAAACTGTAGGTCCTCCATTTCATCCCACAATCACCCTACCATTACACATCAGCGTAAGTGAGTATAACCCGAACGAGTAGTAAGACGCGGTGCTAATAATAATAATAATAATAATAATAATAATTGAAAATTGAAAATTGTTAGGGTAATTGAGTTTAAAGATGCTTTTACCAGTGGTCAAATATTTTAATTCTCAACACACATAATTTTAAGATAAATACCCTAGGGTTTCATTAAATATACATAAAAAAGTGTCACCTTTATGTGGTTTTTTTTTAACTATCCTCACCAGTGGTCACACTATGAAATTAAGGCTTCACAATCTCAATATGTGACGTGGCGCGGGAAAAGGGAGCTTATCTTCATCGGGAAAATATTTTAGGACAGCTGATTACAGTGATCTAGGTCAAAATATCATATTTTTAGAATAATACATCAAAAGCTACCTACACTCTCTTAGAACAACTAGAAATATGGTTTAGTTAATATGTTACAACCTAGATAAAAGAGAAAGCATTTAGATACTTATCTTTAAATAATGCAAAACTTTAGGGTGGTAACCCTTGTTTTCAAAAAACACACTTTTTTCAACTTGTGGGTTCAAATGGCAATAACTTTCTCAATTCTTTGAATATATTTACATATTTTACATCACATTATTCAGCAATTTGTGCTCTTTTCAGTGATACCAATAACTCAATATTGACTTGGGTGAAGTTAAGGTTCCTTTTCCCGTGCTGCGTCACATGTAAAGTCAACTCCGCACATAAAGAACCTTACGGACACATATATTAATTTCAAAATGTTAGAAGTTCACTAAAACTGAAATTTGTTCCCCCCTGACCTTTAGTGAGAGGAGTAGTGACAAAAAATAAAAATAAAAGCTCACTGACATAATAAATTGTATTGAACTCAATCAGTAAACATTTAAATAGTCGGTTAAGTGCTATTTTCTGTTGTATAGGTCTCGCTATTTTAGTGAATAATTTTTTCTGTATCTTTCCCTGTAGTCTTTGCTTTTTCAACACTCCTCTCGACATTTCACACACATTCAATAAACCTTGGAGCAGTCCTGACATCCTCCATCACCTCTTTCAATGTCGGAACACTTTTTTTCATTTTTATATTAGTCGCTTTCACCTTCTTTTGTTTCATCTTTAGAATCGCCTTTTACAGCCTCAAGAGTGGTTTCATCCGGTGAGATTGGATTCGTTACAGATTCATACTCCATATCGATAACATATTTAATTTCAAAGGAGTTTCCAATGACGAATTGTATCAGTTCTATGCCATGAGTGACACTCCGTCCTTTACCTTTAACACCACATATCCAGGAACTAGGCCAGCGTGCCGGAAGCAGTTCTGTAAAGTGCCAATTGACATATTCCTTGTCACTAACAGGTGTAGCGTATATCATAGAAGCCTGTATAGTGTAAGTTTTTCCTTGCTACAACCACGATATGAAACTTGTGACAATCCATCACTCCGAAACTTAGTAAATTAGATAAAACAAGTAATTTGAGCCAGGTGAACGCTTTCCAGTAGCGTGACAATAGGTCACGTGGCTTAGAGGACAAACGATGTTGTAGTTAAATGACAGTGACGAGGGTCGAGTACATTTGCGTCGAGTTCAACTGACCTCAAGGTTCGGGGTCAGTCTATAGTCTACCAGCAACGGGAGTCAAACTCAGTCTAATGACGACCGAAGTTGAAATCCGGGAATCGAAAGCAGTTAAGTCTACCGTCGACGAAAGTCCAAGTCTCGCGTCAGCGGGAATCGAGGTAAGTCCTTTGACAGTGTTAGTCGTGTTCAGACGAATGAAATTAGCTTTTCAAGGGTATAAAACTTATAATTAGAGGTCAAATGGAGCGACTAAAAGCCGACAACGGGCAGGTTCCAACTAAACACTGTGGTTTAATTATGTTAAAAAAAACTAGGGTGTTTGTAAAACTACGAGTATAATGTTAGTTGAAATTAATTGACTCAGGATCTCGGTCATTCGATAAAGCCATTTAAATGTTTCTTACGGTGGAATATGTACCAACGTGTTTTAATATGCAGCGTCTGTAATGAGGGCTCCGTAAAGCTGTGTCAAATAAATTATCTAGGAGTGTCAAATGAATGTATCCCATTAAACCAAGTGGTGGATGATCCACTAATCCATCCCCAGCTCCCAGTTTTACTTTCTACTAACCCTCGGAGAGAGAAGTATTGTGTTCGTAAAAAAAAACAGCAAGAAATTTTGATAAATGTCAAAGTTTCATGACCTGAAACAAAAAAAAGTTGTTTTTGAGATTCCGTATGTGTGTCTATATCTCGGACTAGAGACTAAACAACTTTATTGATTGGGATGAAATTTTATATAGAGGGTTAATATAACTTTCCCCCGAGGAGGTTTTTAGAATTATTATTTATCTAATCCTAAAATTAATGGTAGTTTGCTGAAGGGTAAAACAAGATAAAAATCTATATTCTGAACTTCTGCTAAAACGATTTTAGTTAAATTTCGTATTTAGTAACTGTTTAACATTACAAACAGATTGTGAAACTCTCATTCTACCTCTAAAATAATTTTGAGTCTACTTTACACAAGTAGAAACTTCCAATTTTTATCATATATTCGAAAATATTAGATATATGAAATAATTTATCATTGTAAAATTGTAGTACTATTAAAAATACAAATCTTTATTTTGAAAGATCTAGCTAAAAAAACTATTTGTTTTATAAAAATAAGATTATTTTAATTTTGGTACTTTAAAATTGTGAATTGATTGTTATGCTCTTTGGTGGACAGAATTATTAATCTTTTCTCAATATTTCTGTAAAAGTGTATATTATTCCATCTATACTCTTTGGTGGAATGTAATGCTCTATTCTTACATCATGTTACAGCAACAATATATATTATTCCGTTTCACATATCTTACTAGTTGTTTCGTAAACATCTCCATTTTTTTAAATAAAGGAGAGACTAAGTATGTTCGGTGCACCGTACCATTTATTTTACTCTAGTCTCTCGATGTATAGTTTGGATGCTCGGTGCACCGTACCATTTATATTACTCTAGTATCTCGATGTATAGTTTGGAGATCAACAACTCATCTCTCCCTCTACGAGACACTCAGAAACTAAATATGGACCACGCAACCCAGCCTAATTTTAAACATGCAATCGGGCGAAAAGTCAGAAGGGGAACGGTACTCTGGTTAAAGATGTCATAAGCAAGGGCAAGGGAAGCGCGGGGAGGAAATCTGGCTTAGGAAGTCAGGTATTCCACGAGCAACACTAAGATCACCATCATCATTGGCCCACTAAACAACGGAACTTGATCCCCCCCCCCCCC
>CABFWO010002778.1:0-24077 GCA_902155825.1 Timema genevievae | reverse complement strand
GGGGGGGGGGGGCTAATGAAGGATTTTTATACTATGTCACGCGTCATTTATGTCGCCACGATCTGAAAAGTGTGCTGTAGTAACCTAGACAACGCCGCGTCAAAAATGACGCAAGACGATCCCACATACATTATATTCAATGGGACATTTCATACAGGGTGTCAACTTTTGTGTCACCGTGTTGGCGCGACTGCAGGGCAACCAATCTCTACGCCACTTTCATTGGAGCCTCATTCTACCTCAGTACTAGTAACAGTGTACTTCTGTAGCAGGTAGTGCTTTTCTTATTTGTGGTTGGATATTTATTTTCTACCGCTTTATTTGTTCCTGAAATGGCAACAATAAACGAGGGGTAGAATAGAAGAGACTGGCAACCCTGGTCTCTGTTGTTCATTTCCTCTCACTCTTCTTTTCATGAGGCGTGGCATATGTTGCGTGTATAGAAACAAACAGCTAGGACGCGTGTCACGCTTTTCACGCGTCAAGAAACGCCTGTTTAAAAGGGTCTCTAGAAGTAGACCATCCGCGGTAAAACCAGCCAATATTAAAAGTCCCAACATCCGCGTCACCAACAAAACAGACCACAAAAAGTAGACGTCTTGGCCCACGTGCCCATTGATACAGCAATATACACTATGTTTAAATAAACATACCCACTTCGGTGGCCACGTCATCTAACGCGCTACTCTCCTGTTCGACTAAACTGCCGAAGACGAGAATATCGGTATTCGATCCCGGTCGGTAGCACTGAGGGTGGATTTCCTAAATGGTTTTCCATCCTCCATCCACGTAAGTGCTGGTGCAATTCCTCTCAATTAAACCTTAATATATCATAAATATTTATTGTAATTTGTACATACGCGTATAGCCCGAACGGGTAGTAAGACGTGGCGTTAAAAAAACTGCACATAATGAGGAAAAAAATCTAATGTTGAGTAAATTCCCTATGGTGACCTTCGTTTTTTTGTTACATGACAGTTCGAATGGAGTTATTTGCTTACTCCATTTTATAGGTTAGGGGAATCTTTTAAATTCCGTTTCAGTATCACTTTTATTGAGTTGGTTATTATCTCATATTGATATTAGTTTATAACATTCTTATTTTATTTTAATATGTTTTATTGTCTGTTTAGATTTATTGTAGCATCTTCTGTTTACAGTAGGTGTATTATGATTATTTTTCTTCTCCTATGCGGATCTTACTGTTTATAATCATTTCATTATAAGACGCTAATGGCCTATCAGTGTCGACGCGCCTATAAAAACTAAATAGTAATACTAGTAATGAAAGTAGATTGACAAGCACCAATTTGAAGAGACATTGTGAAAATCAGATTAAATAATTAAATGCACTTAATCAGGCACTGAGCATGCCTGTCGAACACACTGACTTACTGTGGATTCACACGTTCACCGAAAAACTAGCGCAGAACAGAAACCTGGTGACGTGACGCGCTCCAAGCCAATCACAAGATTTCCGCCTAATCGGCTCAAGCTCTTCTGATGAAGTTCAACTATTCTCTACTTTGTCCACATTGCTCGAGATGTTAGGCACAGGAGAACAAATCAAATCTCAGAACCAACCCTCTCATATCAGTGCGCATGTGCATTTGTCAACGCATGCGCTTTACAGCCAGAAGCTAACAGACAGCTTCATTGTGAGGAGATTTGAAATAATCCGTTAATATAAAGCGTGTCTATCGATGTATTGGATTGTGCCACGGCACAACGTTATAATTTAAAAACATCCATTGGGAGAATGATCTAAAATATATGTTTACATACTATAAAATAAAATATGTTTATAATCAGATGTTGTAAAGCGTTACAATGCATCATGGGTCAACTTATAGTGTGTGAATTACTACGCAGATTCTGCTTTCTATTTTTCGGCGAGCGTGTGAATCAAGCTTTAGTGTCCGCTAGACTCACCGATATTTAGTTCACCGGTATCTCCTATATCCGACATTGAGAGTCACGCTGTTCACCAATCTGTACACAGCGTCGGGACCATAGGGGAAGTATGAACTTGGACATATGTTAGAATGTATGGGAAGGTTGGTCTTCCCGGAGATAAACTATGTGACAATTTAAACCCCATTTCCATAAATCCCCGTCCCATCCTATCGGTAATCCTCTAGCCATCAGCGACTACATATAGGTCGCATGCAGTAATTACAAAGGGGAACTAATTGGAAAGGGGAGGGGGCCATTATTGTGTTTTTGGTAGGGAGAAGGTGGGAACATTAATTCTCTCGATTACTGCCTGACACTTTTACAATATGTTTTGCGGTATATTTACGATTTCACTGTAATTTTTGAGTAATCTTGCTAAAGTTCTAAATAAATTATTTAACATTTTATTATTAGCACCAAGTCTTACTATCCAGTCAACCTATATGCTAATTTACTAATTACGCTAAATGGGGTATATATGAGTAGGGTTGAATTTAGATTAAGTGTACCATGTTTGCGTGGAGAGAGGGGGAACTATTTTGGGAAAACCACTATAAATACACCAGACCGGGATCAAACCATGATATCCTCGCGATCAGCAGTCTAGTATATTGCGATATTAGTGCCTTAGACCAGGGGTCTCCAACCTTTTTGCTATGCAGGCCACATGATATATTTTACACATTTTTGCGGGTCAAAGTAACGTTCACCTGTTCTTTAAGTAGCATTATTTTTGCCCTGAATGCCTTGACATGCGCAAATAGATCATAAATACCAATTTTGTTTCAACATGCAAATTTAGATTCAAGTCATATGGGCAGTCACGTCTATAAAAAAAATCCACTTTCCAAGGCCAGTCAGTGTTTGATAAAAGTGATTGACGTTGATTCTTCTCTGTGGGAAGTGAATCAATTTATATGTAATAAATTATATTTATAATAATTAGTTAATATAATTACTTATTTTTTAAATTAGGTAACATCTTTCGGAACTTTCCTTTTATACCCCTCTGCCGGGAGACTTGGAACTACCTAAAAATCGTCACAGTCAAGCCATTCTGTTGTCGGTATAAGGAATAGTGCCTGCGACTGAAAATGAGGACTTGCAATTCTGACAGCACTCTGACTTGGTGTCATGGGGGAATCACGCGTGCGGACAGAAATTGGACATGTCAAATAAACTGAGTGGCTAATAAATAACGAAGAGATATAAAAAAATTCAAGTTCATTCTCACACGTAAAATAAATATTAAGATTGTCCAGTTTGATTTTGGTTCTGTCCCAATGTATCAGAGTGTTTTTTTCTTTAAGGGTTACCCACTCTTTCTCTAAGAAGGTGAAGCACATTTTGAGAGTACAAAGGAAAAAGGGGTAAAGTCCTATTGCACACACTTTCCAGGAAAACAACTTTTATATATCAAACCCCATAAATACCCCAGAAACTACTTAAAAATATGATTATATATTTATAATTTTAATATATTTATATATTTTTATTTATATACTAAACAAGTGAAAAATAAACTGATCTATTTTTAACGCTGTGGCATAGTAAATTAAGCAAAATTATCTAAGAGATCTTAGCTCAGTTGGTAGCGTGTATTGTATGTCTACTGAGGGACCAGGATTCGATTCCCAGAATTGCCGATAAATTTATCATTGGTTAAATGTGAGTTTCCCCTTTAATGGTGATGAATTAACGGACGGGGGACTGGGTGCTGTGTCTGTAATAGATTTAATTTAATTTAAATATCATGTGCTAATACAATCAGCCGGCTCAGAAATACCTCAAATAACTTTTTTTTTAAATAGATGGAAATATTTATCATAAGAACACTCCTTTTAATATAAAAGTTTAGTGCTACCATCTGTTAGACGATCATGATACCTTTTTAATGTATTTTAGACTATAGGTAAGAGAGCTACCCTTTAGATTAAATGAAGGTTATATTTTCAAATACGACAATGTATGACCCGTACAACAGAGTAAAGTATCACTATTCATTTGAAAATATTTCTTATACTCACGTGACATTGTTTAAATTAAAGACAAACTTTATTTATGAATCACAAAGGATATATTTAACAAACGACCTCATGATTCAAATATTTACAAACTTATTTCTTTTCATAGCCAATCCTAGATGTGTCAAAAGTTTTCAAGACAAAATAAATCACACTATATAAACATTTTCTTGTAAATGTAGCATAACTTTTTAAGAATGTCTTATGAAGATTTTTAGTAAAAAGGAATTGTATCGATTCAATCTGAAAATAGAAATGAAATTAAAACTCAAATTGTATTGTCAGAGTATCGTAAATAATATGAGTTGTAAAACTAATTTATTATTTTTTATTTGGTATGAAATACTGTACGTTGTGTAAGTATTTTATTTATTTAATAATGAGAAATGGAAGAATGTTAGAACATATATAAAGCTTTGTTTTAAATTGTATTTTTAGTACGTTTTAAATTATTTTACATTAATTAACGTATTCAACGAGGCAGGGCTACAAATTGGAATAAATATTTAGATTCTATCTTCATTGACAAATTATATAAATATTTAATATTAACTGTAACCAATTCTTTAAATAATGTTGGACATAAAATATTGCTTTCCTAACTACGAGTACTTTTAACTTGAAGTACCGGGCGTTACCCGGGGGAAACGTGTTAATTTAGTTATATAGTTCGTGGAAGGTAACGTTAAATTTTAAATTTCCGGCCTCAAGGTGCACATATTCGTGCAGAGAAATTGGCAAGTTTTAAAATTTCATCAATGCCCATGACAAACTGTTCATTTTATTAATATATATTATATGTATAGATTAATCGCGTAGTAGGAAATGAATGACATGTCACGAAAGAGATTTTTGTACGATACCCATATGGATGTTTCTCCTTTATGACTTCTTGATTTGGTTCAGTTGGTTTTTTTAGATATCAACTGTTGGACCGATAGGATTGAATGTTATATTTCCAGTGGCGGACGGTCAACACGAAAAGGGACGGCATGTTAACCCTACTCTTTGATCTTTGTCGGCAGCCACAGTGACATGAGCTGTCTACAGGTTCAGACAGCTCACTGGACCGTGGCTTTCTCTGGAGAAATGGTAGACTTTTACTATTGCGTCACACTTCACTATTAGATTCTGTTGATACTCAGTAGTAGAACAATACATATCGTACGAATATTTGTCAGTTCTTTTAAAATAACATTACTTCTTATATATTGCACTTAAACCTCTCAAACATGTACTTATAAAATTAAATATTTATTTGAAAAATATATTTCAATTAAAATTATGGCGTGAATGTTTTCCAAATTAACTACAAAATCAAAACATCTCAGTCGAAAAATAGTACAAACCTAAAATAGTAGAAATTGATTCATGTTTGACCCTCAAAATTTCAGAGAAATTATCTATAAGCATTTTAAAATGTTGGTTTATCTGCTCATCTAATTTAAATTACCATAGTACTTAAACACAAATATAATAAAAAGAATTTGAAAATGTGAATATATTAAGAAGGATTTAAACTTTCCCATATAGTAGTTTTGATATAGTTCTTCCCATGTAAAAAGTTTACTAACAATAATTTATTTGTATATGTAATGTATTTGGTAAATTATTCCAACGTTAGTTTTCTCCGGAATTTAAGATAATCTTCTTCATTTTTATCTCAAACCAAGCATATATTTAGCTACAATGTTAATCCCCAGTGATTCGAGTAATTTATTTCAAGTGAGTGGATTTGAATTAATTACTCTATATAACATTACAAGGCTCTCAAGTTTTCATAGCTGTAGAAAATATTTACAAAAGTTGGCTTATCCTGTACGCATTTTAAAATAAATTGTTTTAAAATTCTAACATGTTTAGTTTTTATTATGATGCTTCACTTCAAAGAATATAGATTTTGATAAGTGTGTATGGATTTTGTTAACCTTTTAACATTAAACATAACCCATAATTTTTAAATCAAAAGTCTTATAAAACTATACGATGATGAAAATAGTATAAAATATTAAAAGTTTTATTTTCAAAAATAGGATTTATTGTAATCCTATAATAAATATTTCAATTAAGTTTTAAGTTTAGATATCGTGTAAAGAAGAAAACATAAATTGATGAGATCTAAGGAACATATACGATCATAGCCGATTGTACCATCGTACCAGTACACCAATAATAAATTAGAGCTATACAATAAATACAAAAATAAAGATAATGTTTTAGTTACACCTCTATTTTGGTACTATTCCTAAATAATTAAAATATGACGCATGTAATAACTGTATGTTTTTATGTATTTATCTGTCTCCCCCTAGCATATTTTTAATTAATGTATCGACTAAGACCAAGCTTTATTTTAGATCATAAAATGGAAACGTTGACTTTAAAATTATTATATTTATTTTTACTTTTTTGAATCAGCCGATTATATTTATTGAAAGATGTTGAAGATAGTAAAAATAATCAACTTCTTCGGGCATACCTTCTCCCTAAAATATATTACACTTATTACATTTATAATTCTTTTTTCCTCACCCGCCTCGGTAGCGTAGTTGGCTAACGCGCCAGTCGTGTTGAGTCAGACCACCGAGGACGGGGAGATCGAGGTTCGAATCTCGGTCGGGTGAACTGGGGGTGGTTTTTCCTAAATGGTTTTCCACTCTCCCTCCACGCAAATGCGGGTTCACTTCCCCTATATTCAACCTTCCCAATTCCTAATCCATTAGTGTAATTAGTACTTAAGCGTATAACCCGAACGGGTAGTAAGACGCGGTGCTAAAATTAAAATAAAATTTTTTCCTCAGTGATGCAAAACTATAAAATTTGCTATTATACAAATATACTTTGAAATGCAATAAAAATTGCCCACTGTAAAAAACTAATTAAATTACTTTAAATATTACTGACATATTCATAGGATAGATATATATTTTAATTAAAGGGGCCATCATTTTGAATGATTAATATATTTGTCTCCTTATACTTTCTTTCATATCAAATCAATTCGGTATATGCATAATACTTCCCTTGACTAAAAATAATTTATAATTATTTTGTGTTTGCAGCCTGTATTAAATAGAAAAATGGTTACCCAAAGCATGAGATTTTTCTCTTAATAATGATTAGTAATCACACATAATTTTGAGCTTCTAACATAGGTGAAATAGATAGTACTATAAGCAAAATCTGTTAAACTACTTTTCCACTATATACTTCTTTTTTACGAATAAAAAATATCCACCCACATCAGTGCTGATATGTCCTTCTGGAAAATAGTATTTACTTACTTATAATTTTCCCTATTGCTGATTGCTCATTAATGCTAAGTTTGACCAAGCTTTCTCCTGATTGGAATTAATTCCATAGTGTAGAGTATGACGTTACTCTACCGTCACGTGATCCCGTGGTCTTTCTCTCTGGCTTCTACGCGGGCGGTACCACAGTTTAACTCTCATTCACTTTTGGACACTCACTTTACTAACTTTGGGTCAGTCGAATATGGATAGTGCTTGCTTGCACATCAAATGAAACAGTTTTATCAGACATTGTTCTTTACAGATCAGTTGTGATTGTAACACTACATAAAACTGTAAACTTTAAATGTTTAAGAAAAGCTTTCAGCTAGTATCAATTAATAAACGTTAAATAATCTGGCATCGAACGTTGTTCTATATTAACCTGTGGTTATAACAAAAATCAGCACGCTTCCTGTAACTAAGTGGTTAAAAAGTCTAATGAACAACAAACAAACAACAAGAAGGGACAAAAAAAGATTTCATTAGTTTAGAGTGAAGTTTAGTGAAGAGCAGACGTATTTAGATTAGCTTGGTATTATCTTTTACAATGTTAGACTATGTTTATTTTGCTTCGGAAATGATTTGATTTATTCCATATTTGAATTTTTGGTAATGTTTTGTAAGGATGGTGGTTGCTAAATTTCTGGCATAAATTGTTAAATAATATTTTTAATTTTATTATTAGTTGTAAATACTACCATATGAATATGTAAAACTATTATAAAACACTTGTAAATGATGATTAATTCTAAGGGATGGGATGAAGTTCCAGTATATGGTTTCCAAGTAAGAATTTCGAAGGATATGTAACTGATCCTTATTAAATACTCTAACTTTACACCTTACACATAAATGTAAAGATCCTGTTGGTCTCCATAACCTCAGAGTAAGTAAAGCCATGTTGTGGAAATTAAAATAATAAATAATCTCCACAAAAAAACTATTGAGGCTTTATAAGGGGATGAAATGAAATCTATGAATGTTTAAAAGTAGATTTTACTTTCTCTCAACCTCTTGTACAAAGAATTATTGTGATCTTTTAAAAAAAAAAATGAACTCGAGAATGTGATAAATGTCGACGTGTCATGACTCCCTGAAACTGAAAAAAAAAGTGATATTTGTGATGTTATAGATCTCAGACTAGAGCTAAAACCATTTTAATGATCGGACTAAAACTTCGTACCAAGGGTTTTCATAAGACTGCTCCAAGGAATTTTCGTAATTAGATAACCAACCCTGAAATTTGTGGTAGTTTAATAAAAGGCAAAAAGAGAAAGAGTTGATTTTCTTGAAATTCACCTAAACCATTTTTAACATTACAAACAAAATGGTGATTTTTATTTTCCCATGAAAATGAATCGGTAGGTTTATTTTACATATAAAAAAAATTCCAATATTGATTTTATCTATGCACCTATTTGAGATACGAGAAAACTTATCATAGTAAACACGTAGTATGAATTAAAATATTTTATTTAAAATGTAGTTTTATAAAACCAATAGTTTCTGGAGCTCTTTGAAAATATTAAAAATTGATTCGTGTATTAATCACAACTTGTGAATGTGTGGAATGTCAGGCCTCCATCGTGGTTCGGATCCCACGTTAAACTGTAGGTCCTCCATTTCATCTCACATTCACCCTACCATTACACATTAGCGTAAGTGCGTATAAACCGAACGGGTAGTAAGACGCGGTGCTAATAATAATAATGATAATGATAATGATAATGATAATAATAATAATTGTTATTCTCTTTGGTGAACAGAGATATTCCTCTTTTGCCAATGTTTCTGTAACAGTGTCTATTTTTTCATTTATACTCTTTGGTGTAGTGCTTATGCAAAAATGTGCATTAATTTGTCCCACAATTCTCGCGAGTTTTAAGAAAATGTCTCTATTTTAAGATAAAAAGAGGAATAAAGTTTGTGTGGTACAACGTACCATTTATTTTTCTTTCACACAAAATATTTAAAAAAGTTTAAATTTTTAAAAAAACACAAAAATAACAATATGAATCGATTCAAAACAAAATAAATACAGTTTGTAGATTTAATAGTATAGTAAAAATAAAAAGATAAACTTGACAAAGTCAGCCATGTGGTACATTGTTTCTTGGAAAGCATCAATCTGAGAGCTCGCGTAATTGTTCAATTACATTAACTTCTCTCTATGTTCTAAAACTAATTTAGGTCAATAAACTTCAAGAAAATATTTTAATTTGGACCAATAATATTCTACGTTACTAACACTAATATATTTCAAAGCAAAATATTGCAAATATCGATCACAGCTAGGGACACATTTATTACAATAGCGTCGTTGATATTTTGTTGCGCAGTGACACTTTGGTGATATTAGTTAATGTTAATTATTATAAACTATCCCAACCTATTTGAACTAACCTTTCTAACCTCCCATGCGGCAATAAATGTAAATTTATATTGTGTTGGAAAGTGTAATATGGTTCAAATAAACGATATAATACAGAATGATGAATTTACAAATTTGAATGGTGACCTGTCTGTTAATACGGTATTTTAGGGCAATACATTTTAGGGAAAATATTTTGTGGCCCCATGAAAGGCTAGGTTTTGTTAGGTTGGGATATTTTATAATGATAAACATATATTAGAGTGTTTATCAAAACATGTTTGTTCTTTTGATGTCATCTATGGACATATACGTTTATTTAAATATTTACGTTCTTATGTGATTTAGGTGATTACGTTTTTAACGATATAATATTATAAAATTAATAAACTATTTTAATATTGTTACTAATCGATTAAGTATAGCCTTGTTTTGTGCATAGCACTATAAATACAGTGTTTTGTGTTACATGACAAGACATACTTTTAAATATATGAATTTAATTCTATCCCCTTATATATTCAGTGAATGCAAAGTCTGATATTAAAAATTAGAATCATCTATATACACATATTTACTGATTTATTTTGGATAAATTCTGGAGTTAATAGTATTCCCTAGACTTTAAAATAGGTCTATTATTGTTTTAGAAAACAATTTTTAAACCTAGTGTACAAAATACATATAAAACTAGCTAAAAGATCTTTGAACCCACAAAATATTCTCCTAGGACAATAAGAGTGTATTATTTTATTTGATGAGGTCCGTACTAGCTTGGTAAAGACTAATTATTATTTTGAAAAATGTTATTATAATTTTAATGTTCCTTAATTGTAACACAAAAAACCAGTTACACTTATAAAAGCGGTCAAACTTTTAAAATAGATTGAAACAGAAATTAAACTTTTGAAAAGTTATTTGAGTAAGGTAACAAAAATTTTAAAGGTTATAAGCCCAAATGGATAGACGCATAAATCTACATTTATATATAAGTAAAATATTATTATTTAACTATTATTTGATTCATATACTAAAAAACTTATTTTAAATCTGAAAGCAATTTTTATAGATCTAACCAATACGTTTTTCACCTCTCTATCTAATTCTTAAACTTGAATACTCGAATGTGAGGGGGAACATTCGACGTCATTTTCCGCCAATTTACCCTCCTTCCCATCACCACCTTCTCCTCCACCCCCTTTATACACACACACACACACACACACACACATACACATACACATACACACACACTTGGAATTGAACCAATAGCCTTTCCAGACCAGTCTATCACTTTTCATCCTTTCAACTTTAGAAGTATGTAATGTTGCATGAGTTGAATATACGATAAGAAAGGAATAAAATGGAAAAAAGACCTTCACCGATTTACAAAATAATGTCCTGTCAGGTACAATATTCAAAACGTCTACAACATATGGAAATTATTGTCTTAATGGAAAGCAAAATATTACCATGGTTTTAAAAATGCTTCTTTTATTTCATAGAATAATTATTCAATATAATTTTCTTTTCGTGTTTAAAATGAAATCTAGTTAAAATTGAAAAATACAGTTATTAAACATTTGAGTCTTACTATAAACATCCTATAGCAATTTTTTTAAGAGACTAAATCAATAATAGCCTTTATATTAAAAAGCAAATACACACATTTTGTATGAATATCTACTACATGCGTCTGAAATCGAAAACAAACACACAGTTGCTAGTATCAAGATAAGCAAAACTCCTGTGTGTAAAGTATAAATTTATATTTTTCTTTGTCTTGCATGTTTTATTAAAAATACGTAACCTTAATCATTTTCACGACCGATTGATTAATTTATAAAACGTATCATACAAATTGCTAATAATAATAATTTCTATACTAATCTCCATGTGTGGGAAACTTCGTCTCTTATCTTACATGACGATAACCAATTCGAGGTGCTCGAATACAAGGTATTTAAGAAGAGATACTTAGTTCAAAGGCAATGAGGATACTGGAGAATAGAGAAAGTTACATAATGATTTACATACCCTGTACCTATCACAAAACATTGTTAGGATAATCAAGCTTGAAGAATAAGGTGGGTAGGATATGTGGCACGAATGGGAAAATATAGAAAAGTATTGGTAAGGTATTGATTTGAGAACACAATGGGAAGGCACCATTGGGAAAACCTAGACACAAATGGGAGGATATCATAAATATACCTGAAAGAGATAGGTTGTATTGAGGTGGACTGGATATAACTAGCTCAAGATAGTGATAGGGTGTAATGAGGTGGATTGAATATAGCTAGCTCAAGATAGGGATTAGGGTGTAATGAGATGGACTGGATAGAGCTAGCTCAAGATAGGGATAGGTGGTGTACTTTTGTAAGTGCTGCAATGAACTTTCGAGTTCCTGGTGCCATAGAGTAAGTAGGTACTAATTGTTTGCCACATAAATAAAACAATTGTTTTGATCTTTAACAAAACCGAATGGGAATTATAATTAATAGATATAAGAGTATATCCTATTTCTTATTAATTATAATGTCATAATAACATGATATAAAGTAGAAGAGCTTTCTACAAATAACGACTTAATCTATAACTATTTATTACAAATTGTTTAAAAATAACATGTAGGGATGACTAATGTAGATATCTAATATATAAAAACACAGTTCAATTTGAAATAAGATAAAATGAACAAAATAATTAAGAAACGTTACAAATTTTTCTGTTGCTAATTACTTTAATCAACGTAACCTATACTTAAAATGGAGAAAAAATTGAAACTTATCTTAAATGGAAATACCGTTGACCCTAAATTTGAATCCATCGTTCTGCAAGTTATAATATAGAGTGAAATAAAACCTATAGTGCATGCCTTTCAATAAATCCACTCGAGTAAAACCAACACTAAGCGTTTATTCGACAATGAGTAAAAAAATTTTTTATTGAAGTCATTTAATAGAAAAAATAACAAAATTAAATCATGTGAAATTTAAATGCGGCTGCAAACGTACTTATCAAATATATCAGCTTGACTATTTAACCCATAGATTTTTTTTGTAGTGTTAAGAAGTAGGGTACTGCTTTCACGATAGCTTTTACCATTTCCATATGTTGAAAATTTATTAAAAATAGTTCCATATTCAATTATCTAATGTTTTTTATCACCACGTCTTAATAACTGTTAAAGTTATACGCACTCTATTTATGCTATGCCACGTTGACCAGTGAATTAAAAGTGTCCTCGCTTGCTATAATGACAGTACATATTTTTGAGATGAATTATTACTTTACTGTGTTTTAAAAACTTTTCCACCGTCATAAAATATCAAAGTTTAGTGATTCAACTATACACAGCTCCAGATTTTAACAACATAAAACTCTTTTCAAATATAGTATATTACCGTACAATAGTGACAAAATCTGCAATAGTTGTATTTAATATTATTCTAAAATATTGTATTCTGTTACTAACAGATGTAAATGAGGTTGATAATATAGCCCATGCGTCCACCGATGAGGGAAATAATTTGTTAATATGTATTCCTCGTAAACTTTAGTGTTCTTAAAATGGTAGCATCATTCTACTACCATTGGCAGTTGCATTGTGTATATTTGTATGCTCCTATATTATATATCCCTAGCATACATATTATATACTTTCATTAACTATTTATACATGTAAACATCTAATTAAAGTGTATATATATATATAGTTATCTAGATAGTGAGAAAGCGAAATAGTTCATACAGGTATGTACATACACAAGTGTGTGTATATATATATATATATATATATAAAATCTTCTTCTCAGGTCAACATCCCGAAGGTGGGTTTGATGTCATTTCTATCCATCCGAAGCTGGGCATGTACTCAATCCTTAAGCCGGTTAGTGCTGCCTACACCATCTGAGAGAAATCCAGGAAGTGTGGTAGTTCCCCTTGGTCTTCCATGCTGAATTTATATGAGGCAACGTGAAAAGGCCTATCAATTTTGTTGGGAAAGATATGGCCACTTACCTTCCAGGTTTCTTTTGCATGGCCACAACTGACATACTGACGGGTTGCTCATACAAGCCAACTCTATTTAATCTATACTAAAGTATAAGAGCGAATAGAAACAAAATATGAACTATATACATATTCCCACTACCAACATCGATGGGCACGTGAGGTAAAGCGTCAACCTCTTCTGGTCTAGTTTTCTGGTTTCTATTATGTGGAGATAGTAATACCAGCCTTGACTACAAAGGGTGTTATTTTTTTCTAAATAGTTTTCAACTCTAATTTCATAGAAATGTGGGTACATTTCCTGTAAGATATACCTTCCTTATCTCCATATAATTGGTGTAAGTATATAGCTAACCCAGATGAGTGGTAAGACGTGGTGCTTACACATCAAATATTTTGTATAAATATTAAACGGTAATTAATTAAATTTAAAAAAGAGATTCTGATTTTAGTTGAGGAACTTTTGAGAAGAAGTCTTTCTTAAAAAAAAATTCAACTTTTTAACACTTTTTAATGCAGATGTTCGTTGTGAACAAATTGCACAGTTAAAAGGTCTGTCGCTTGACGTTGCTTGATACCAAGCGGCCAACTTTTCGGAGGTACTTTCGGCTGTTGGATGTTTAATAGTATGCCCTTGAGAGTCATAAACAGAACTTTGTATAGTGGAACATGGGTAAGAGAGATAAACAAAGTTTAAATAAAGTTTTAACATTCATAAAAGATAGAGAAAGAGAAGAATTATGTTGAAAATGGTCCTTTGGGATACATGCTAATGATATTGATAAACCAAAATCAAAATGTAATTATCAATACAGAGCAAAATATTTGGTAATTAACTAAACAAACATGAATTAATGGATTAAATAGCCAAGCTATTATTGTTTATGATTACGGTTATAGCCTAAATATAATATACTTTAAGTTGAAAAAATTATATTGGAACACAAGAATCTAACCCTGGACCTTTGACTTAGTACGTCCATGCTCTTATCAGTGAGCTATCTTGGAGTTGTCCCATGCTCAGTCATTCTTCACTCAATTTTTAGGGTAGAGCTAGAGGTCCTGAGCTCAATTCCCATGTCCAAGTGTCATTTTTCAATTTAAAGAATATAATAAAAACTAAGCTAGTCTTAGTACTAAAATTATCAAATATATAATAACCTTATAGCCGACAGTCGGTCGTAAACATGATAGTGATATTAATTAGTAAAATATTTTATTAAAAATTCTAAATAATTATATTAAGAATATCAATCCTACAAACCACACAAATATTGATTATAATTTTTTTAAAGTTTTAATTTGATTAATCCAGAATATGTTAAGTTGACCAAAAATATAAGTGCCTCATAAATTATCTATATAAATCCTTAGAGGTATATGAATGCTCTTACTAGTATATAGTATGTTATCATTGGAGAACTATTAAACACAATTAAAAAACTCCATGGCATTATCAAGTGTTAAAACATTCTATCCAACAAATATCAAGCATTGTATGGACATAAAATGAGCCGATGAATAAACAAAATTAACTAGAGTGAGTTAAAATAGCTTAAGCATTTGTCCTATAAGCGTTGTGTATTAGTAAGACTTATTTACCAGATTGAACTCTTCAATATATATATCAATAAATTTTATATCTGATAATTTATTTTAGCAGTATTCTTTTCTATTTTTAATTGATATGGATAAATTATTAGATTATTAGTATTGTCACTTTTAAAAAATTATTATATTTGTCTCGAATAATAAATATATTGAAAAATAGCTTGAAATTTCTCATCAAACAATTACAAATTTATTTATTTAAATTATAGAAAGTAATATTTGTTTCAATATTTTCCCACTTTCTTAGGTGGCCACATGGTCTAAGCTCTAAGGCATCTCGCTTGCAATAGACTAGACTGCCAATAACAGGGAGATCGTAGCTCGAATCCCGGTCGGGTATATTGAGGGTAGGTTATTTTCCTAAATAACTTTCCAATTTTCCTTCACGTAAATGCGTGTATCCTTTGACTAAATTAAATATTCCTCATCCCTAGCACATAGGCTTTATTAATACATATACGTTTATTTAATTTATTAATTTGAGGTGTTTATCGTACACTTTCTAAACCTACTGATTATATCAGCACTAGAGAATTTCTATAATGGAGGGTGAAAGGGCCTAACTATTTTACCAGGAAAGGTATTTTCACATAACTTGCAGGCATATTTCACAAATCACAATATACATGGGACCACAGGCTTTACTTCCCCTCCGAAGAAAGTTGTGCTATGAATTTTCATCAATCAAGAAAAATCTTTCAACCCTGTATGAGTTTGAACCCACTAGCATCGGGTCCTGAGGCGAGCACTTTGAACCAACACCATCGAGGTCAACTATATGCGTAGAACCTGAACATTTATAAAGATTCGCTGCTTGAAAAAAAAATTCTTGCCCTATTTTTACTCCTCCTCCTGAATAGTTAACAGCCCATGATTACTGAAGTGTACAAGAATAGCCATTTTTTTTATGACGGGAGCGTTTCCACCCACGTGTTTTGTTACATTTACACTCGAATATATGAATTTATAACATTTCTTACAAGTGAAACAATTTTTAACCCCTTTGAACAAAACACAATGACAAAACATTCGTTTTTTTTTAAATATAAAATATTCCTCTCCTCGGTCTTCCATAAAACGCAGGATGGAAGTTTATAGCTAAGAAAACATGGATGGTCCTAGTTTCAATTTCCTCCTTTACATCAATTTTACGATGGAATTGACGTTTACAGGTCTATGTTGACAATGATTTATAGAAGTTCATAAAGTTTTTTATGTAAAGGAAACTTTATTCAAAATATTGGATCACAATGTAGCCTTCAGTGGAGAACACAATATTTTTATAGAGTGTGCGTGTGTATATATATATATATATATATATACATTGCATGTAAAATTATCCCTCATCTTTCACTTGGTATGTCCATTGTTCATTCATGTTACTTGTATTATTTCTGAAAAGCCTGGATGGTATTTTGAATTTCACAAAATTTGTACTTAACTATTCTGCGAGTTTTCCCATTTTGTTTTGTGTGTGTGTGTTTATAAAATTAATCTTAGCTTTTTGTTAATACGTTCACTCTATTGACTGCACAACATTAATATTAGGTCCATAAATAATCTTACTACCTAACAATATTTCACAGAAACTACAGTACGGAAAAGAATAAACATTATATTACTGTCATTGATGGTTTTATTTAAAACGCGTTTGATGATAAAACCATTGAAAATATATATTGGCGTGGATATCTTTTTATTTATATAATGTAATTTATTTTTTATTTTTGGGGGATTATTTTTATCTGCAGATTTATCGGAAAATATTTATAAAACATTACATTGGCACGTTTATGTTGCTGTGACATTATCTTCGGTTTGGACAGTAAATTTATTCAATGAAGAAAGTAGATATATTAGGTAATTAATTTAATGGGCACACCTAAGTGAAAATAGAAAATCTTTCCAAATAGTATATATATATACTTTATGATATTAGGCTAATATGCATATATCGAGCCTACTTTAAAATACCAGTAATCATTGTTTTCAATAGTTCAGTACGTTCTTCTAAAACAATTTGATTTCATTACTATAATTATTTACTTTTTATTCAATTATACATATCTAAAGTTTTATTAAGTTTTTTACCTTAACACATAAATGTCACCTTTCTCTAAGCTTGTGGGAAAAAATGTTGAAATAACTTTCCAACAAATAGAATATACATGAATGTACACACATCCAGACATATTCCAGTTCATTACTAATTCCTAAAAATTTGGTACAATTTTCTCCATGGGTGTTTTTTATTTATTTTGTGTAACATTCCTTATAGGTATATGAATGCTCTTGCTAGCATATAGTATATTATCATTGGAGAATTATTAAACGCAATTAAAAAACTCCATTGCATAATCCCGCAAGCGAACTATACCAACTGAGTGGCATAAACCACTTCAGTGGCCACGTGGTCTAGCACGCTAGTCTCTTGTTGGACTAGACTGATCAAGATGGAGAGATAGGGGTTCGACCCCGGTCGGGTGCAGTGAGGGTGGTTTTTTCCTAAATAGTTTTTGACTCTCCCTCCACTCAAATTCGGTTGCAATTCCTCTAAATCCTTTATAATCCCTAACCCATTAGTGTAATTAGTACATAGGCGTATGTGGTGCTAAAAAAACCCAAACTGAGCAGCCACTGTTTATTGGCGAAGATAGTACCAACATTTACTGATAATATGCTGTCAGAACAACGAACCCTCCAGACTTTAATCCAAGTTTTCTAGGCAGGGCCCTTTACTTCTTTATATAAGTAACTCCTTAATTGTACCCATGAGGCTGAGTTGACCACACCACATTCACAGAAAAGGAAAATCTGCAAACACCAAGGATAGAACCAGGGACTTCTGAATATGTATCCAGCAGCTCTGACCACTGCACCACACAGGTGGTCACTATACTTTATATAACCTCCTACTTTCGAATTATGTTAATATAAATTTATTTGAAAAGAGTTGATGCAATGTATATAATCATACACGTTTGGAGAACGTCTGGTGTGCAATCACTCAACTATTCAGCTCATATACACCCTCGGTGGTTGCATGGTATAAGGCGTAACTCTCGCAATAGACTGGATTACCGATCACGAGGAGATCGGGTGTACTGAGGGTGGTTTTCCATAGATGGTTTACAATTATCCCTACACGTAGATGTGGGTACACGTAATATAACTTAAACCTTCCTTGTCCATAATCCATTATTGTAAAACATTCGGATAGTTGGAAAGAGTAGCAATACACATTGCATTAAATAACAAATATAATGGATGTAACCGAGATGGTTATGTGGCCAAATGTATATTATCACATGAGTCACTAAAAGAGTAATTTTCTTTCCAAAATATTTTAGTTGATCAGTAATGTTTTATCTCCCGCTAGTAGCTTTGTTTGGACGGGAAAAGTGTAGCTACCATGTTCTATTTCCGTGGTCGCCTTACAGGAGAGTTGGTTGAGCCGCCATACAGGACGGAGTTGAGGGTTGTCCACCTACACACGTAACAGGGGCTTACTAATCAAAAGCTTCTATAGTCTTTACTGTAAAGAAGAACGTCAAAGCAACGCAACGCCTGGTATTGTGTTATTGTGTTTCGTGGGGACAATATGCACTCATCCACGTATACTATGAAACAAGGAAATGTTTGAAGTGGGCATAGGGAAAAGCATTTCAACTTTACCAAAAGCATACTTCTGAATCCCTACATTTTATTCATTTAAACATATCTACGGAATATATACAAAAGTTTATAATATATTTGACAGCGTTTTAGATAGGAATGTAAACTAGTATAGCCCTTAATTTCGAAGTATATATTAGTTATTAGAAAGTAAAATGAAAATTATTCTTTTGTAAATACAGCGCATTTCTAATTAATTTTATACGAGATATTTAAATTATGTAAAATCTGTGTTTATGTTAGCGAAAAAAATATGTGAAAGAAGTATTATAATCTAGGTTACAATCATTTTTATCAAATAAAACTAGTTATAGCCTAACTAAGAGATAACTTTTTAACAGTTGGAATAAGTAGCTATACAACGCAACTTCAATATATATGTATATGTATTTATATATCTTGGGTGATATAGCTATATTTTTAAATAAATACATTTAAATATATAATTAGAGACCTATACTTAATTGTATATAATCATACAAATAATTCTTTATTTACATATAATTATTTATTTAGATTTATTTCTAAATAATTATAGGGTACTACTTATGGCTGTCTATGATAAAGTTCTATATATGTAATATATGTAATAATATGTTAACGGCAATGTGTGCAAGCCAGGCTTACTACATAATTCCTAAGTGGTTTAGTAAAAGTATGAAATAAACTAATTTTGCTGTTGTATTTAATACTTTTCATAGGAAATTTATAGAATAACCAGTCATTATATAGTACCGAGAAAAATAGCTAGCCTAACCTAACCTAACCTTACCTAACTACCCTATTCTAAAATAACATAACCCGACCAACTTAAATCCTAGGAATTAGGTGAGCCTGCAAGAAAACGGCGCAAGACTTACATAGAACTGGATAAAAGAATTGATAACATATTCCGGGAATTCAAAAAGGCAAAGAACTTGAAAATAAGTATGAAATACAACAGCAAAACTCATTTATTTCATACTTTGCCAAAACCACCCTGGCATTATATAGAAAGCCTAGGCATTTTACGGAACGCCTGAATTTCACATATTTCCGGTGACATATATATTAATACTAGGGTTAATGTTGTTCACTTATGTAGATGAATAGGAAAAAAAAACTTAATGGAAATGGAAGTGGGATTTTTTCGAAAATTTTGATTTTATTGGCAATTCAATCATAAATTACTAATAACTTATAAATATTTAATTAAGACATTGTATTGTTCGTCAGCCCAACTAGTCAACCACGAGTTTTTCTATCCATGTTTCTGAAAGCTATCAGGTAGATCTTGATCTCACAAGCCAATAATAGACTTTGCCTTAAACTAATGGTTAATATATGAATATGGGCATGTAATTTTGCATGTATAAGTGACATATCAATTTTTGTACTAGTAAAATGTCCTGTATTTAAATCTGGATTATAGAAACAATTTTTAATTGTGTATGCTAAATTTTAAAATACACTTTACTTGAGAACAATATATTTCGTCTTTAAAATTCTATAATAGTTTAATATAATAGTTAATATCAACCATGTACGAACAGCTCGGATTCATCAAAAGAAATCTGGACCGTTCATATCGTAAATAAGTTATTTAGATTATGGCTTTCTATCATTGCTATAAAGAGAACAACCACAATTCATTTGAATTGTTGAAAACTTTAGATGAATTTATATATAAGTTCAAACTTTCAACTCTTAACAAAAGGAAAAAAAATTCAGATATCACAAACTTTTTATACCAAATAAAGGAAATATATCAACTAAAAAAACTAACTTTAATTTCACATTTAATATTTAGTTAACGTTGGGAATGGAAAGACGTTTCAGTTTCCAAGTGATGGAAACCTTTGTTTTATTTGTTTTGACCCGCCTCGGTGGCGTAGTTGCCTAACGCGCTAGTCGTGTTGAGCCCGACTGCCGAAGACGGGGAGATCGAGGTTCGAATCTCGGTCGGGTGAACTGGGGGTGGTTTTCCCTAAATGGTTTTCCACTCTCCATCCACGCAAATGCGGGTTCACTTCCTCTAAATTCAACCTTCCCAATTCCTAATCCATTAGCGTAATTAGTACTTAAGCGTATAAACCGAACGGGTAGTAAGACGCGGTGCTAAAATAATAATAGTAATAATAATAATAATATTTTTTTGAAATTATTTATTTGTGAAATTGTTATGATTTGATCGCTTAAACATAATTATGTATATTATGATCCTATTTTGAAAGCCATTTTGTATCCACTACTGGCTTGCTAGGCCTATCGTAGTTTCACCAGAGCCCCGTGAGTCGTCACTTTTCAAAGTTTAGGTTAGAGAAGGCACGACTAAGGTAGTATGGCCATGTGATAAGAATGGAGATGGTCCGGAGGATGTTGGATGGTGGAGGGGGAGGGGGTAGGAGGCTAAGAGGAAGACCAAGGGGCAGATGGTGGAAGGGAGTAAAGAGGAGTGTGGAGAATAGAGGAGAGGACTGGTCCAAGGTGGAGAGAGAGAGAGGTGTTGGGAGGAAATAAGGCGGTGGAGAGGCTTATGTTCCAAACAGACCCAGCCAGTAGCTGGAAGCTGCTTATGATGACAATGCTCACTCTAGTAAGACAACTTAACCATATCCTATCTGATTCGGTGGCCGCATGGTCTAAAGAGTCACTCTCGCAATAGACTAGACTCCCGATTACAGGGAGATTGTGCCTCAAATCCCAGTAGGGTGTACCGAGGGGGGTTCCAAAATGGTTTTCCACTCTCACCCTACGCTAATGTGGGGACACTAACTCTAAATTAAACCTTCCTATTACCTAACTCATTAGCGTGATTAGTAGATATGCGTAAAACCTGGTAAGCCATGGTGGTAAAAAAAATCGATATATACCGTCACTACCCTGCCCCTCCTTATGGGTGAATCTATCAGGAATTGTTTGGTGGGTTGGGTTGATTAGAGATAAATAATTGTTGGGTTCACTATTATTTATTTTTTGAAGTTTAATAGATATAATTAGAATATTAAGATTGTGATGTTTGCTGAACAAGTTTAGTATTAAGAGAGATTAAGAAATTTCTTAGCTTAGGGCAGTGTCCTACTATCTAACAGGTTGCCCGTTGACCTTTCCTAAATGTTAACGTCTCTCGCTCGCGTCGCGGTGACTATACGTGACTCGAGAACTAATATACTCTTGAGTATTTTGGGGAAACCACTCCCCTGTGCATTGCTCCCTTCTACAATTGGGATACTCTCCCAGACTGATCGTCGGTCAGGCACAAAGCACTAGAAAGACAAACCCCTTACTTTGGCTTTCCAGTCCTCCCTCACCCCGCTGGACAAAACTCTGGATTTTTATATAAAGATAGGATCTTTTTCCACTCTAAGTTTGTCAATGCTACCTATAGTTGGTCTACTTTTTTAATAATAATTATTATTATTATGTTGATGCGTGACTACTGGCCAAAGCGAGTTTAGTTATGTCAGCCTTTTACAGTTTTAGCAAGAAAGAATATGAGAGGCTCTGAAAATACTATTAAATAAATAATGTTTTATTTAGTATGTATTGCATTAAATTACTAGCACTATTACTATTAAATTATGTATGATTATTAAAAAACAAATAAAACCATGTAACTTATGTATGACATGAATCACTGACCTAGGAAATAATACTTAACCAAAACCAATAATTTAGGGTTTAGGTAATTATTACTTACTATTAGCTTCCTTCATAAATTATATAGTGGTGGCTGAAACATTTGTGTTCAGACGCTGATCAACCAAATCAAAGAAACTGCCTCAACTTACTGTTGAGTCAACAATTATTTTTACCATAGGTGTATTACGAGTGAATTTGAGTTTTAATAGCTTTTCTTGGGATTTCCTTCTTCTTTGAAAAGAGTAACCCTTAAAAAAAGGTTTTGCACTGCATCTCACTAACTGTTCAGGCTATACGCACAGTTATGAAGAGGGTAAAATTTAGAATAAAAGTACTCGAATTTACGTGAAAGAAGGGTAGAAAATAATTAGGAAAAAAAACTTTGAGCACACCCTACAGGAGTTTAAACCCCGATTCCTCAGACATTGGCAGTCCAGTGTCCTAAGAGAGTGAGGTCTTATCTTCAAAATCTATCAGGTAGAAATGAACAATAATAGTACCGGTAGAATAAGCACCAAAATATCTTGCAAAACCAAACATTAAAAGGCGGTTCTTAAATTCAGCACTCTACTAGGTATCTATCAAAGTTTTAACGTTGTTTTTTGGCTAAACTTAAGTAATGGACGGATTTTAGAAACTTTTTTTCAAAAAGTGTAGAAATGAGCGGTTATTGTTGACATAAAAACTTCAACCATTAAAACCCTATTTATCTTCCATAGAAGACAAACATGTTTTACTCGTTAAGTTCCAAACATAAAAAAAAAATCTTGACTGATGCGTTTATCACATTCTTTACCACCAATTTTTTATTTGTTGGGATGATATGACCCCTAATTACCCTTTGTCTCCCCTGGATTAGTGGTGAATATCCTGCAGACGAGGCTCCGCCATTCAACCGCGGGATTATTGTTGCGAGAAGGATGTTTTTGTTGTGTATCCTGGCTAAGATCATCACGCCTCACATCATCAGGGGTGAAACTATGAAAACAATTAGTTCTCTCCCTCGCCGGTAGGAGCGAGAGAAGAGTCAATCAAAATGTTGTCTGCCCCACCCCCAGCATCAATTTCGGCCATTGTTAGTCTGGTGCGACACTAATGTTGCTACATTTATTAGGGGCGGTCTCTGCTAAAAGGGTATTTGTACTATTACGCTTGAATAAGCGTTTTGTATATATTATTGATATTGATTTCATTAAAATAGATTTAGTTGGATACTAAATATTTAATTCGTATCGGTGTACAAATCAAAATAAATATCGTAAAATATTAAAAATAACAAAATTGGGTTATTATTAATTTTAAAATATCTTAGTATAAATTGAAACAAACTTAATATTATGAGTATAAATTGAAACAAACTTAATATTATGAAGATTAAATATTAATTTATACACTCACATTTCTACAGGTGAATAAATAATAAACACTTTTACTTTCTCTCTATCTTACAGGTAGAGAGAGTATGGTGATCGTCAAAAAAAATCGAACTCGAGATTTTGATGAATTTTGACG
>CABFWO010002777.1:69307-108829 GCA_902155825.1 Timema genevievae | reverse complement strand
TGGGTCAGTGACGAGCGCCTTATACGTCAGAATCACAAATACTGCCTTAATGACGAAACGGCCTATAGTCGGGCTATCACTACTGGAATGCGCGTTTGAGGAATGATTGTAAGCTGGGGAAGAGAGTATAGCAAAGCAAAACTAGTACATACTAACTAATAATAATGAATGGCGTTTCTCTGATTATAATTGTATATTCACATTTTTTCAAAATCATTCAACTAACTTGATTATTTCAAAATGAATCAAATGATTATTTGATTATGTCTGGCCTTAATATCTGATCAGCAAACTCCCGATGGCTTCCGGCTATAGTATATTTTCTGGATGGGTTGATACCTATCGTTTGTATGTAGGCTATATATAATGTTTCATCTGAGGCTAGATTACTTCCAACTGAATTTCATTTCTGCCAGTAGTGTACAAAGGATTTTGAAGTAGGGGGGTCAAGAGGGACCACGGATAGGTATCCCCAACCGCCGGAGGCAAGTTTTTTTACCATTATATACATCTAGAAGCTTTTTTTTGTAAGGTTTTTTAAAAATTTTGTTAACTTAATCATTAATATTTTTACCATTATAAACGTAATAATCTAACAAAATAATAAATAAAGTTGGCTTGGCTGTCACATAGATCTACTGTCACAAAAATCACCGATTATTTATAATAGGTAAATGTGCATAGAAATGAGAACCATTGTTAAGTGTTGCAAACAATCCTACGAAGAAACGCTGGCACTGAAATAAACGTAAGGGGTTAATCCTACTGACCGAATAATAGTAATTTCAGAGCATGAAAATATCCCACTTCGATTCCATGAAAGATACTCCACTCCTATCAGATAACTACACTTGGTTATTGATATAGATACTATTTCTGATCACTTGATTTTTCTTTGCTCACAACGTTTAACTGGTCCTACGCCCTCCACTTTCTCCCCCTTTAAATTTTCTCTTCGGATCTGCGTTAATCTCGGGGCATCCACAAACTACGGTAGGGGCACTCGAGTGCCCCTTCCCCCCAGCCCCCGGGTATGCTACTGATTCCTGCATATTGAATCGTTTCAAGATGCTCTCAGTATTTGATTGTTGATAAATACACATTTTTCTCTTTGGATGGTATTTTATTTGGAATCCCAAGATAAATATGGCAAATATCCTTCATTTTAAATGGTTTCACTAGGTGACTCCTGATATAATCTTTTATCAGTGTAATACCAGATCATTTCACCTTTAACAATAAAAATCAGAATCTATTTTTTATTTGATATACTATATATACTACTTTGCTATACTATGTTAAGTACAGAAGAGCCAGTGACAGCTAAATTTTTCTATCCGATTGTAACATGTAAACTCTAAGTAGGTTATTCCAAGGTCTTTCTTTTACATAGGGAATTCTTTTATGAAAAATCTATATTTTTAGAGACATTTTGTATGTTTGTGAGGTGTATATCAATTTTGTAGTATTGAAGTGCACGAGACACCATTTAAATTTTCTATTTTTTATCTGATCGGGTCATATGAACTTTTTTTTATGTAAGTAAGTCTGACCCTATCCTCTTACCATATATGTTGACTATAGACTATATTTTTTAACCGATTGTGGCCTGTGACCTCTCTTTAAGTAGGTATTTACGAGGCCTTCCTTATACCAAGGAGAGTTTTAGTGACAAATTGATATATTTAAAGTTATTTTGTTTTAGCGGTGTTTTTAGATATTTTTTAGTATTGAATTGAAAGCGACACCATTTAAAGTTTCTATTTTTTATCTGATCTGGTCATGTGTATTTTTTATGTAATTAAGTTCGAGCCTTTCTTTTTACCATATATGTTGACTATAGAAAAACCAGGGACAGCTAAATTTTGATCGTGTCATGTGATCTCTCGTTAAGTAGGTAATTCCAAGCGCTTCCTTTTAGAAAGGGGAGTTTGAATGAAAAATAATTACTTTTAGGGTTATTTTGATTGTTTCTTAGGTGTCCCTGGTAATTTTACAGTATTGAATTGCCAAATAAAACATTTAAAATTTCTATTTTTATTTAATCGGGTCATGTTATTTCTTATTTTGTAAGTAAGTCCAAGCCCTTCCTTTTACCATACATGTTGACCATAGAAGAGCCAGTGACAGCCAAATTTTTTATCTGATCGTAACATGTAAATTTTCTTTAAGTAGGTATTTCCAAGCCCTTTTATTTGTGGCATTTTTATATGAAAAATCGATATTTTAAATATCCAATTCAATTTTTTGTGAGCTGTCTAAAAATTTTGTAGTATTGAAGCACACCAGACACTATTTAAATTCTATAATTTTTTTTAAATCTGATCAGGTCGTATGAACGTTTTTATCTAAGTTCGAGCCCCTTTTTTTTTTACCATATATGTTGACTTCAGAAGAGCCAGTGACAGCTAACTTTTTTATCCGATCGTTAAATGTAAATTCTCTTTATGTAGACAATTCCGAGGCCTTCCTTTTATTTGGGGAGTTTTGTATGAAAAATTGATATTTTTAGAATTAGTTTGAATGTTTTTAAGGTGTTTAGCAATTTTGTTGTAATGAAGTGCACGAGACATCATTTAAATTTTCTATTTTTGATCTGATCGGGTCATGTGAACTCTTTTATCGAAACTTAGACCTACTTAGACTGACCCGACGTACTACTGCTAAGCGCGAAGTGGAATAGCTTTGAGGTATTGAGTGACGCTGGCCCATGTCAGCTTCTCCGTTATTAGTCATTGGAATTCCGAGCACTAGTACAGTCACGTGACGATTGCAGCGAGAAATGAATACTCTTGGGACTGGAATAGGTATTTTACAACGGATCAAATCATTCTATGTGTGTAGAGAACGGTACTCCACTTCATTTTTTTTTACAAAATACGTAGGTAGTAAAATAAAAAGAAATATTTTTTAATGTTCAAGAAGTGTTAGTGTATCTGGGCCCTTGCTTCAAAACGTTTTTCTTAAGGCGTACATCAAACTTAATGTTCCATACTCAGCAGACCTTTATCAGACCAAACAGTGAGTTTATAGGCGGTGCAATTTATTGCACTCCCTAAAATGTTCTGGTTGGATCATATAAATTTATTAGGTGAGATATTCTTGCAAAATTGCCGCTACCACAGCAAGTTGATCGATGTTCAAATCATACTCTGCCACCATAGCAAGTAAGTACCGAATCTAAAAGAGTAAGTATCTTCAAAAGCAATGCCCTTATTTTGAGCGCAATCCTTGATGATAAAGGAGTCTCTGTGTTAAGCGATTTCTCCGGGTGCATCCGGTTTAGTCTTTAATACCTACATACAACCTAGGTTATTTTTACCATGAGAAAGATCTAACTGCTCCCAGATACTGTTTTAATTTGGAGCTCTCCATTCATAATTCACTGCTTGGAGCAATGATTACTTGTCTAAAGTGCTGAAAGCTTCATCTACCCATGTGGGATTACCAATTACCACAAAAACGTGGAGTATAACTATTTGATGTCGTGCAGAGCCTTTGGATGACTTTTTATTCGTTCCCTTCTACGTGGAGGTGGTGGTGATTTCATGGTAGAAGGCTGTTGGGGAAGTACAATGTTGGAATCTATATCTTTAATGTCAAACATTTTTTTCTGAGAGAATTGGTGGAACCTCGAAGACATCCGTTTCGTTTGAAACTCTCATATGAGGTTTGTAAACCATTATCATCATTGGAATCTTAGGTTTCAGTATTACCTTTTGGTAAATTTTGTACCACTGGAGCCTCTTAAGCTTATTATGTAGCTTTAGCTCCTTAGAAAGGTTAGAAAAATTAGTTTCACTATCAATATTAATTTTTAGCTTAGTTTTGAAGAAAATATCATCTATGAAGACAAATACTTTTTTTTCGCAATCATATAGTCGATAGGTCTTAGATTCTAGAATGTAGCCTATTTACTAGCACGGTATAGATTTCAGTGTTTCTTCCGTTTTTTCGGTAGTCAAATGGGGATGAGCACTACACCAAAGAATTCTAAAATATTTCAAGGTTGGCGTTTTACCTAAGCATACTTCTATGATTTTTTCAATGCACTTAATCGGTGAACTGTTGAGTAAGTATACACTCTTGTTGGTGGCGTCTACCAAAAAACTATTTGGAAGACCAGATTTACTTAATAAAACAGTGAACTTTCTCAAAAATAGAACAATTCAGGCATTCTATTCAGAAGTATAAGGTGCCGACTTCTGATGCTGAATCCCTGCGGACTGTAACTAGATTTAAAAAAAATCTAGTGGATAGGCAAAACCAGAGAGCAATTCAATTATTCTCATTTATGTAAATAAAGTTTTTATTGTTTGTTTTCTTTTGGTAAGTATAGTGTATTTCGAGCCATTTATGCAAGTCTAAACAAGCATTCATTAGTTTGAGCATCTATTGAATCATGTTTCAAATTAATATCAAGTTTTTCTAGGCCTAACATTTAATGACCAATACATCTGACGTCATTATTAGTGTTCTAATCTGTGACGTATACCTTTGTGAACGATAGCGATGGGGTTTTTTTTTTTTGTTAGCAGTGCATCATATAAATACATAAAATCGTAGTTACTATGTATTGTTTTCAGTCATTTAACGTTAACAATAATTTTATAGGTTTTGATTTATAGCTATATGAAAGCAGATGTAACGATCAGTGGCGTCGAGTTGCCTTTTATTGAAGATATGTATTAATTTTATCTAATGTTTGAAACAATTTTTTTTGTCAGGTAATCATTTAAATGTAATTTAATTATCAGTGGGTTTACAAAAAAAAAATCCCATACATGGCAGTGACCGTAACATGCATACAAGACGTGCACTAGTCCATCTAATGGTGGTTGAAAGTCAGTATTTGTCAGACTTTCATCCCATTGCTCTAGCTGCTGTAGTTCTTATTTGTCATGGATTTCGGAGGGGAAATAAGGGGAAGAGCTGTGGATGCCAGGTAAAAATGCAAGCAGCAGAGCTACGACTTCTCTTGACCGATAAGTGATGACTAGAACCGAAGTCACTACCCTCTCTTCCCCTTTCAAAACATAGAGGTATGGCATAAAAGGGGAAATTAATATTATGGTCAAGGTACTGATCCCGTACCTACACAACTTTAAGCTCGGTACATACGACACAACTTATTGTACATAAAGTTGTGCAAGAAGTTGCAGCCTGAAGATGGCGTCGTGTTAACACCAAAATTTGTACAAGATCTGCTTTACACAACTTATTGTATACAATTTCAGGAAAGAGAACGCGTCCTATATCAGCCCTTTTTCTTGTACAACTTTTGAGTTGTAAACACAAAAACTTTGTATGCTAGACAATTACTTTTAAAAAAAAACAGTGATTATAAGAAAAACAACTAAATGCTTGAAAACAAACAAATAATTTTGATTGAAGAAGGTTAGACTCCAAATATAAAGGTTTTAAACTGTTTTAAAAGTATATTAAAAATATATTTTTTTATTTTCATAATATTTAGGGATGACTAAGAAATTATTTACATTAAATACCATTATTTTCAAATCGTTCAGTCATTATTTTTTCATAAAAAGGGCAAATATGCCATGTTATTTTTCAAATATGGTATGCAATCACAAATGCCTTGTGAACAGTCACTGGATAAAATGTGTATGCAATCCATGCTACAAAGATATTTTACTTTTTGTACAACTGGGCTGTGGAGTTTATTGTAGCTGGTACTTTTGTTTTGATGTGTGTATCAGTGAAAGCTAACAAACGAAAGTTTATATGTGTATGTTTATAATAAGTAATAACACAATAATGTAAATCACAGAAAAGAAGGACGCCCAAAGTCTACAACCATATTTTTTTTAAAAAAACTCCAAATAGATTCTTGAAGCATAACATTAAAAAAAAGTCATTTAGAGTGATATTGGCTAGTCCTAAATATTATCTGGGGCATGTCTTTGGTGACCAACAAAGCTCGGATTCCACAAATGCTATGTGTAATTTAATCTTGTTTCACAAAATAGCACATGGAATACTACTATTTTATAACACTAAACAACTCATAATATTCAATAATTTATTTAGATTTCCCAGACGTGTTTATATTTTATCATATTTAGTCAATATTATTAGGTGTGTGGAAGGACAAGTGGGAAGAGAAGAAGGAAGGAAACATCATATTGGAATGATAAAACAAATAAAGCAATAACCGAGAAGAACAGATACTTTAGGAAGTGGTTCAGAGAGAGAACAACGGAGACGAAATAAGATTAAAAGGCAAGGAGAGGGAGGACTACAATGACTGTACAGGGTGATACTAGCAATATGGAACGAGGGGAAGTTCCCGGAAGCCTGGAAGAGGGGAATAATAGTACCCATCTTTAATAAAGGAGACGGGAAGCAGTGTGGGAACTACAGGGGAGTCACCTTGATGATCCACTCTTCAAAGGTGTATGAAAAACTACTGGAAAAAAGAATTAAAGGAATAGTAGGATGAGGATTGAGAGAGGAAAAAATAGCTTCAGACCAGGAAGATTGACGGTGGATCTTATTTTTGCTGTGAGACAGCTGCAAGAGCGAAACTATGTCTACGGAAAAGACCTGTTTGTGGGCTTCTTGGATGTTGAAAAAGCGTATGACAACGTGTGCAGAAGAAGAGTATGGAAAGCACTGAAGAAAGGAGTGAAGGACGAGACCGTAAACAGAGTGCGGAATATGTACAAGAATAGTGTGAGCTGTGTGAAGTGGGAAAGGAAAAGGCAGATGGGTTTGATTTAAAGAATGGTCTCACCACTACTGTTCATTTTAGTGATGTATCCAATAATGAAGTGGCAGAAAGAACAGGAAAGGGAAAGATAAAAGCAATGGTGTTGGAAGATTACCTGATGGTGTAGGTTAGTGAAGAGAAAGAAGTGCGGGAGCAGCTGGAGGTTTGGGAAGAAGTTGTGGAGTGGTATGAAATTAGGTTTAATGTAAGGAAGAGTGAAATGCTGATCACGATAAGGAAGAAGTACAGGTATTCAACTGGCGTAGCAGTGAGAGAGGAGCAATTAAATATAGTTAAGAGTTTAAAGTATCCGGGCAATATTGTAGAAGAGAGTGGAAAGAACCAGAGAGAAATATGTGAGAGAGAAAGGCAAGCAGAGGAATTTTTCAGACGTATGAGAAGCCTGATTTGAAGCAGGGACATGCCAGACAAGTGGAAGGGAGTTATCTACAATGCCTATTACCTACCATTATTGACTTACGCTGCAGAAACGTGGATAACGAAGGGACAGGATGGAAGCAGAATGCAGGCGAGTGAAATGAGGTTTCTGAGAAGCAGGATTGGTGGGACAAAATTTTACAGGATGTGAAATGAGAGAATAAGAGGACAGGATAGAGAAGGCACGTCTAAGGGGGTATAACCAGGTGAGAATAATGGAATGGGAATGGATTCCCAGTAGGATGTTGGATGTGGAGATGGGGGTAGGAGGCTTAATGGAAGACCAAAGGACATATGGCTGAAGGGAGTAAGGAGGAATGTGGGAGAAAGAGGAGAGGCTGGGCCAAGGTGGAGGAAGAGAGATGGTGAGAGGAAAGGAGGCAGTGAGGTGGCCAAACGGACCTAGCCAGTGGCTTGAAGCTGTTCATGATGATGATGATGATGATGAGTATCGGGGTTATCACAAGACACAAAAATGTACTAATGTACTTATAATAAAATCGTACTATTGTACTAATGTACTTATAATAAAATAGTAAATACTTTTTTAAAGACACTTAAAAATACCTGTCATAGCTAAATAATAAAAGTCTACTGTGTTTATATTATGATATAATTACTTCAATTTTAACATCATAAGGTTACAATCGTCTGCTTTACAACTATATATGTTTTATATAAGTCAGTTCCATATTAATGTTGCAGACCATCTTAACATATTTTTGCTAGGGTAGTAGAGAGGACGCTGAAAGACAAAAAATAGGTGATCTCAGGAAATGCAATACTACCATTCAACCGGCCGATGCGAAGTGGATTATCTTTGTCTTTCTAAAGCCAAAGTCCTTGGCTGAATGTCAAATGCTGCAAAAAAACTCGCTTTCCCGCCTAGTAAGCATAATAAATACATCTTTTGTTCAGGGAGTGTCTCCAACATAGTTTAAAATGGCCAAGGTATATCCAAAATACTAAATTAGCCCCGTGGAAGCAAGCAGTTACCATTTTATATTCATAGTCCCGATTTACTATAAAATCCTTAAGAAAATTTGCATTCATTAAAAACACTCCTAAAGCATCTTTCACAAACAAACAAAAAAACCTTATTAATGGACAAACCACACGGATTCATAATAGTCAGGTCAACTGATATAGCCATTATCCAGTTAGTCGAGAACATAATTGACAAGATAAAGAATGGCCGTATTACCACCATTTTTGAACTTCAACCTTCTCCCGAGCCACAAGTAAAAGGAAATTATCAGGCGTTTCAGAACAGGACTGGTTAAATGACTGAGTGAAAGCGAGAATATCAACTAGGAAAAATAGACCTTCCAAGACATTTTATTTGACATCAATCTTGTTTCCCGCTTGGATCAAGATTATAGCATGGATAAATAAATAAAAAAACTTCAGTTATATCAGTTAAATGACCCACTCTAAATAAACGAATCATTTACTAAGAGATTGATTTTTTGTGAATAATAGCTACGATACAGATTAGTTTTTTTGGAATCATATCTAATTTATTATTATAGTAGTACTATTAACATTCTCCATGCCAATTACGATTACAAGTTATAGGTTTACTATCAACAGTTCACCTGGAGGTTTAACAATTTTTGCACATCGGTATTCATGTGTTTTCACAAACACCGTCACTGTCTATAAACATGGTTCTTATACGGACCTACAATTTTTGCACAAATTTTGAAAATAAATTTAAAGTAAATTATAACATATATTAAATCACAGATGGCTTCAAATATTTAATGATACAATTACTTTTTATTTTAGCAACGAAATATGTACAAGTTACGCATTAAAAATAAAAGCTTAGTAACCGATAGACCTACTTTACGGCTATTGTCCCATTCTAATCTTGCAAAACAACAGCATTTTACTGATAGGAGTATTAGGCTGATTTTCTCTTTTAGGTATATACACAGTCATAACTATTATACTCGTGATATAAAATTGTCTACCATATAATATAGTTAAAAAAAATATTGATTAGTATATTGTGGCTAGTTTTATTTACTTAGTAATAATATTCTTTAAAATAAACTTTAAAAAACTATTTAATATATTTGTGATCCAATTTTTTTTATATATATATATATATAAAATATATTATTTTGATCAATGAAATATTCTATATGACATTTTGAATTTGAACACATTATTTTAACAACGAAAAAAAAACCTTTAAATAACGACAGCAACGCTAAAGCCTTCAGTTGTGTTGATTCTATTGGTTGTTACATGACCTTTACCATTATATACTAGAGTCTTTTATAAATTCGTCTCATTAATCCGTGGTTTTTCGTTACATAAATTCTCCTATTGTTATTTGTATTGTTTATAATTTAATTTTGTTGGTCAATCAAGTTATGTCGTGCAAATATCCACGTCAACTTCAACATTGAAAAATGGATAGCAAGACATTTTTTGTTAAGATTGAACCAGGGGAGGAATTTAAATATGATTTTCATCATGAAGAGAAGTTGGAATTTAAGGTATACCTTTGTAAATTTTGTTATTAAAATATATATTATTAGCTTGGGTATAGTACTATTTATCCGTCCCATTCTCTGCCACTTCTTTATTGTTCCACTCACTTATGTGAAAGGGTAGGCCTATTATTCTGCTGTCCTAGAACATTTTGGACACATTACACCAAGCCTTGAACAACATTTACCGTCTTAATAAATACGTAAAAACCGTCCACAAAGACCACAATTAATTTTACTTTGGAATAAGTTTAACTTCTTCTAATGATTCGACTCTATGTAGATGATCACAAGTAATTTATCCATAACTCTCTTCTAAATTTAAAACGTCTTTATTATGGAAATAACAAGGCAACTGGTTTTAAGTTAATTACGACATTTTCCCAACCCTACTTAGCCTAACCTTTCATTACTATGACACTTTCCCAACCCTGCTTAACCTAACCTTTCATTACTATGACACTTTCAACCCTGCTTAACCTAACCTTTCATTATTATGACACCCGCCTCGGTGGCGTAGTTGGCTAACGCGCTAGTCGTGTTGAGCCCGACTGCCAAGGACGGGGAGATCGAGGTTCGAATCTCGGTCGGGTGAACTGAGGGTGGTTTTTCCTAAATGGTTTTCCACTTTCCCTCCACGCAAATGCGGGTTCACTTCCTCTATTCAACCTTTCCAATTCCTAATCCATTAGCGTAATTAGTACTTAAGCGTATAACCCGAAAGGGTAGTAATTCGCGGTGCTAAATAATAATAATAATAATAATAATAATAACATTATTATGACAATTTCCCAAACCAGATTAACCTAACCTTTCATGTGTCAATAAATTAACTGTTGTTAAATTTCCTCAAAATACAATATATTGCGTTATGGAGAAAAAATTGAACACATTTTTAAAATTTGTTGCTGCAATTTTTTAGTATAAGGATATGGCCATCATACATTTAACATAAAAGGAAAATCTCTATGGAAATAAATTGGATTATTTTATACTTTTATAAAATAAACAGTAAAATTAATCTTTCAATCATTTCTTTTAATGAGATGCCATAAGGCTGGTTAAACAAAACACTTAAGAGTTAAGGCATGTTTATTACTCATGTTAGATTATTTGTTCTTATTTAAGACTCTTTTAGTCTTGGTCTTGTTTTTTTTCGAGAATGGATTACCCATCTTAGGCCAATAGATTTAAGATTATTTTTTTCTGAGTAAAATATGCTGGTGGTACCATTTGTCTGCATTATCCTGACCCAGAATGGGTAGTAAGACGTGGTGCTAATTATTATTATTATTATTATTATTATTATTATTATTATTATTATTATCCAGACACTAAACTTTATGAAGTTGAATGTATTTCAGTTTTAGAAATCTTATTTGACTTAGAACATTTAAAGATTAAATGTTATATTTTGTATAATAATTTAGTTTTTTTAAATGTGTTCTAAGCACTATCTTTTAGTGGATTTTTAATTCAATCATGAGAATGTCACTATTTTTTACTCACATTTATTTTGTTACTTAGGTACCTAAAATATCATACAAACCTATTTGAATAATATTTATATATTTTATTAATAGGGCCTACTATGACTTTTTACCTATCGCATACTTTTTTCCCCCGTTTCATTTAGTTTAGGTATTTAACTTGCAATTTGTAAACAGAATGATTATCATCAGCACACAACTTATATACTAATTTAAATCTAGAACAAACACAACATCTAGCCACACGGCCGATAATTCATCGCTGTGAAATGAGAAGCTCATATTTCACCTATGATAAATTTTTTGACCATGGCTTGAATCGAACCCGGGACCCTCATCTCAGTATACACGCTATTAACTGAAATAAGTTATAGGTATTGTATACCAATTCACTTATTTCTTTTTTACTCATATAGGCTATGTGTTTCCATTAAAGTTTCCAATTGAATCATATTCTAGGCTTATAAACTATGTTTATATTCGTTATATTAGTCCTAGGATGTCCAGCGAACTAAAAAAACAGGGAATTTGCTAGGTCAAAGAAATGTCTGTAGATTTTTTTTTATCAAAATTCAGGAATTCTTACTTTTTGTCAAAAAAAACTTTTGATTTACAAAAGTTAAAATTTTATTTTTCTTTCATTTAATACACACTATGTATATCTTTAAACCCAGCTGATCGTGTCAGTAAGACTAATATAAATTCTCAAGATTATTATGTGATTTTCATGTAGTCTTTCCACCCTTCTTCCACATGCATTGTCAAAGTTGAGTCATGGCCATCCACGTGTGTAAGAATTTGATTTTACTAAAGCTAGAAGGAACTAAGAATGGCGCTTTCTCACAACTAATTTAAACTGTGCTGGCACTAGGCAATTTTTAATGGCTCATTATGATCTCCCTGAAATCTATTTTAAACTACCTAATAGCCCATTGCCTTAGGTGAAAAATGTTTAGTTCCTTCATTGAGTGACACACTTTCAAAATGTTTCTAGAAAAAAAAATTATATTAAGCTGGAATTTTAATAAAATAGTGCTAATAATATACTATATAATTGTCTGAAGAAAAAAATTGGTTTTCGAAATACTGGAAAAGTAAGGGAATTTAAAAAAAATTGGTATAGTTTGGCTGAACATCCTGAAAAATAAGTTTATAAATATGTTCTGAAACATAGTAATGCACTTCTCTCTGATCTCATATAGGGGCTTTATTAATTGTTATGGTTTTAAACATGCTTTGTACAAATCTATATATTCTAAATGTGTCAGGGATAAACTTCTGTTGTCTAAAACTTCTCTTTTTTTCTTTTTAGTCTGAAATTGATGTTCCAGCAAAATCAGAGGAATTTTTTAATGAAGAAGTGGATGATTATCAACAGCCACAATGTGTATTAGGATCTGTAACACCTCCTATTAAAGATGAGCTCCCTGTGAGTAAACCAAATATTGTTTTTGAAATAAATTTTACTATGTTACTAGAGACAAAATTTTGTCTGTTTGCCTTTTATTTTCCTTGATCATAAAACATAGGCAGTTGAGATTATTAATTATATATGCATTTCATGTTATTACGAATACAACATGTTCATTTTATAGTGCTTTGCCTATTCGTTTGGTTTTGCCTTATATATATATATATATATATATATAAGCGGCTTAACACGCTTATTTCAACTTTAGCCTCTCTACTTTTGATACAGTATTGATTTTTTGCTGAAAGAGTCCAATTTCTTAGAAATTCAAGTTGCGTCATTCTTGTTTGAAGTGGGTTTGAAAATAGACACTTGTTGAATAGCGTCAAATGAGTGTAAATTAGGTGGAGGACAATGGGAGCAGTGGCAGAAATCTTGTGAAGAAATGGCATGCCGTTACAGGAGAAAAATTCAACTTCTTTAGAAACGGCAAATTTGAAATTTTCTCTCTTGACATCGTGTGACGTAGAACTCTGCTTTTCAAATCGTAAAAAAAACATTCAATATGAAAATATAGCCCACTTCACTACTGAGAACATAAAAATTATCTAGTGATTAACAGTATGTGACCCACTTCAGTGGTCAAACGGACTAAGGTGTCACTTGCAGTAGACTGGACTACTGTTGATGGGGAGATCGGGGTTCGAATCTTGGTCCAATATATTCAAGTAGTTTCCTACTAAAATATTTTTCACTTTCCCTCCATGCAAATGCAGACACATTTCCTTTAGATTCCACCTTGCTAATCCCTAATATACTAGCATAATTAGTACTATATATATAACCTGAACGAGAAGTGACGTGGCTGTAGGTAGCAAAATAAATTTTACATTGCCTGTTGTGTGCTTATAGGTGTGTTCATATTTTTTATGCCTATTTGCCTGCCTAGTTTAAAGATGTTTGGTGCCTAAGAATCTGCTCCCTAGCTATAACATATTTATCTCTGAACGAGGACCTGCCCCCCAATCTGAATGTAAATGTGTAATGGTTGTGATGTAATGTTTGTACCACTAACCCATTTATTTAACATGTTCTTTTTTTTTAATTTAAAAAAGAAAGTAGAACAAATTATGAGAGCTTTCAGAATAAGATGAACTAAACTGAATTTTTTTTAAGTATATCTGACAATAACTAGACAACAAGAAACTTTCAATTTGTTTTTTCACCCTACATGAACTGAGCTAGTTAACATAATTTCAGCTGATGATAAGGTATTTGGTAAGCTCGTTGCACTCGTTATTGTCATAACAACAACTTTGGTTATATTGTTTGGTATCCTGGGTGTTTCAGACCTTATAAAGTAGCTTTCATTGTCATACTTTTTTTTTTAACCTGTTGAAATGAGCATAGTATTGTTGTATAACCTGGTGAACTATATGAAATTGCTTTGACTTGAATAAAAATATTGTTTTGTAAATGGATAAAATAACTGTTATACTGTGTTAATTTGTTAAATTTTTGAGTAACCTCTTAAATTAATAATTACCTATATTAGTGAAATGTCTGCCAATACTATAACTTGCATGGTTATAATATTTTGTATAACTTATACTATTTTTGTACCCTAGTAATATCTACCATTGCCTTAAGTAGCATTCTTATATTATTTTGTGATCTGATGGAAATTACTTATTGTTGTATTGTTTTATTAACCTGGTGGAATAATTGCGTGTTTTTTTATATTGTGAAATAAATGATCTTAATGAACGAAAACTTTTATTTTGTAACGTGATACAATAGTTTACATTGTTAACTTACATTGCTTTGAATAACTGGTGCATGGGACCTAACATAATGAGTATTGTTATCTGGTTTTATACACCTGATACTTTAGGCTTGTTACAGCTATTTTTTTTTACTTACATCATGTTACAACTTTTAAGTTTTGTGTGATGACTAGCATGTAACTAAGCAGATATAACTTGTTTTTCTTTTATGATGTTGGTTGATGATGTTATCATGAATTAGGCCTTAACTATAATTATATTGACCTTTAACCCCTTTCTTTGTACAGCCATATATTTTACATGGACAAAGTGGGGAAACAATTCCTGGAGAGTACCTGTGGAAACTTCTGAATTACAAAGCTAGCCAAACATTCTTTTAATACCTAGCATTGCACATTAAAGGGTTTTTTTTTTGGGAGGGGGGGGATTACACGCCTTATACTGCTCCTTATTCACTTGATCTATTTATCATAAAAATCTAATTTAGCAATTTTATGTTTTCTTTTAATTCGCAACATATTTAGGTCCCTTTAAACACCCCTGTATGTCATAACCTGTGATTATCTTTGAACCTATATACTCCAGGCTCCGGCCTATGACTCTGAGGACCTTGGCTTCAACTCGAATCGACTCACGTTTCTATGAAGCCATGTTCATTTAAAAACAATGCACTACTAACACTGGTTCCGTGTGATAATTTACCCATGGCCCTTCTAATGTTCACAATGTGTACATGGACGATAACCTTATGTCTATCTTCTAAGTCAGGGGTCACCAAACTTTTTGCTATGCGGGCCACATAATATATTTTACACATTTTTGCGGGCCAAAGTAACGTTCACCTGTTATTCAAGTAGCGTTATTTTTGCTCAGAATGCCTTGACATGCGCGAATAGATCATAAATCAAATTTTGTTTCAATATGCGAATTTAGATTCAAGTCATATGGCCAGTCACGTCTATAAAAAAATCAACTTTCCAAGGCCAGTCGGCGTTTGATAAAAGTGATTGACGTTTGATTCTTCTCTGTGAGAAATGAATCAATTTATATGTAATAAATTATATTTATAATAATTAGTCAATATAATTACTTTTTTTAGATTAGGTAACATATTTCGGAATTTTCCTTTGATAACGCTCTGCCGGGAGACTTGGAACTACCTAAAAATCGTCACAGTCAAGCCGTTCTGCTGTCGGTATAAGGAATGGCGCCTGCGACTAAAAATGAGGGTTTGCAATTCCGACAGCACTCTGGCTTGGTGTCGTGGGGGAAGCACGCGTGCGTACAGAAATCGGATACGTCAAATAAACTGTGTAGTTAATAAATAACCAAGAGGAATAATTAATTTGTTTTTTTTATAAAATCTTGGAGCGGGCCGGATATAATCTTGAGGCGGGCCATAGTGTGAAGACCCCTGTTCTAAGTCCTTGACAAAACCACGTGACACATAACAACATTGGGCATTTAAATACTCGCTATATGACTCAGGCTCTACTATCATGTATTTACCACATTCTTTATCCTTCGGGATACAAACCACAACTCTTAAGGATGATTCCCTAACGGGATTTTTCCAGCATCATTTAACAGTACTTGGTACCTGGGCATTTTCTGCAGAGCATAATCGATTTGCGACCTCCGTGTTTACAACTGCAATGGTCCGTGTGCTTTCCCTTTCAGTAAATCTACCTAGTACATAAATCTTATTATGTAAGTACATATATTCTGTTTTCCTATGTTGATTATAGTGGAGTGCTGCTTCAAGAAGTCAAGTCCCAAGCAGCCTGCATACTAAAAATTCTCACTATCTACTACCTGGATTCGAACTGGTTACACTTATCTTTCCATACTCAATTATACGGGGTTTTCAGTTGGATTCTGTACACTTTGGTCTGATATCCCCGAAATTTCATATTTTAGTAGAGAGGTGACTTACATTTCATTTCGCCACATCAGGGTATATTGTGCTATAGTATCCAAAAGAAGCTTACATTCTCGTTGTTTAAAATAACATGTAACAATCATCTCTAACACCCTCGTCATTGTCTATAGACACAGAGGGTACATATCTTACTGGGTACCGGGGTTTGGGGCCAACCAACCTCTGCCGTGTGTGGCTCTAAAGTGGTATTCTCTGGTCCCTTTAGCTCGCGTCTGCATCCTTTGCCATAGTGTCCTTGTATACCACAGCCAAAACAACGTCCTTTAGGCTACACGCCCATAATCTGAGCACTTAACACACTGTGTTTCTTCCGTAATGAAAAATACTCTCTGAAGACACTTTTTTATTTTACTTCCTGTGGTCTCCGAACGACCTTGACCATGTCTACGGGGGCCCCTGCTGCCTCTCTAAATGTCTTTGACTTAGCCAATAGTGTCCTTTAAGCCTTTTAAAAAGGCGTCCAAGGCTAATGCACTTTGCCATAATATACTGAACTGACTCGTAATCATAATGATTTCAGAATCCTTTGAGCTTTGTATGTATGTGCCCTTATACAATAAGGCATAATTTGGTTTAAAAAGACGCACTTCAGTGGTGCCAGGGTCTAAGGCGTCTCACTCACAATTGACTAGAGTTATAATAGCGAGGTGGAGGGGATTCAAATTCCGGCAGAGTGTACTTTTTCTTCCCCTAAATGTTTTGCCCCTCTCCCTCCACTTATATGCGGCTATATTTGTCACATATTCTACTTTCATTACTTATATTATATTAGCTGAATTACCTTGTGATAACTCAAACGCGTAGTAAGACACAAAAATAAAAATAAATTGTTAAATAAACTAAGACTAATTATGGAAGAGTCACTTTGAACTAATATAACTACTACATTTGATTTGTTATATCTAGTTATGTTAAAAAAAACTTTTTTACTCATTTCACATTACACTGCAATTCTAACTATCAATTACTATTTTTTATGGCCTAACAAGTAAGGCTAATCTTTTAACTGATTATAATAATCTCTTTCTTACAGAAACACCAGGAAAACTCAAGTAACGAAGAAGGATGCTCTAAATGGGCTGTAAGTGTAATTAAATGTGCTAAATATGTAGGGACCAAACCAAAATGTAAAGAAGGCTGCACTAAGAATGATAAGGTGGGAGGTAAATGTATTCAACATGGAGATACCAAGTATAGGAAAACGTTTGAAGAAGAAGGGTGCTCAAAATGGGCTACGAGGGCAAGTAAATCTATGACTCATGGGGGGACCCAGACTAAGAATACATGTAAAGAAGAAGGTTGTACTAAATGGCCTAAGAGGGGAGGTAAATGTATGACTCATGGTGGGACCCAGACTAAGAATACATGTAAAGAAGTAGGTTGCACTAAATGGGCAATGAGGGGAGGTAAATGTATGAAACATGGAGGTACCCAGAAGAAGAATACATGTAGAGAAGAAGGTTGCACTAAATGGGCTATAAGGGGAGGTAAATGTAAGAAACATGGAGGGACCCAGGCTAAGAACATATGCAAAGTAAAAGGTTGCATTAAAAGGGCTATTAGGGGATGTAAATGTATTAAACATGGAGGAACGTTCAGAAAATGTAAAGAAGACGCGTGTACAAAGTATTCTCAGTTTGGTGGTAAATGTATTAAACATGGAGGAACCAAGCCAATTTGTAAAGAAGAAGGCTGCACAAAGATTTCTAAGATGGGAGGTAAATGTATTAACCATGGAGGTATGCAGAGTAAGAACGTAAACACAGAATAAAGGTTCGCATGGGTGATCACACCTAGAGGCGACACTTGTGTCTAAAACAGTGTCTTTGTCATCCACACATACCAAAATTTTTGAGGCTATAGCAGTGTTATTATACACTCGTGTTGAGATCAAGTGTCAGCAAAATGTGTCACTTTTTGTATACACAGCTCTAGACTTAAATTGAATTGGGAGTTCACTCGGCCATTGGCAGTTTATGTGAATTTGTTAACATGGACGAACGTATACTAGCTGCCATGGTAGTCGCTTGTGAAGTGATATAAATAAAATGTCTAAAAACAGAAGTGTGGACAAAGGATTTGCCAAGAAAAGAATATATAATTTTGGTTGCTCTAACAAATTACTTCATGAACCAGAACTTAGGGATGAAAGGTTTTACATTTTTCCTATGTGTCCGCTTTGGATTTTGATAATTTGCATGAAAAAGCTACTCCAGTAATGAAGAAAGAAGATACTGTAATGAGAGAGTCTATAGGCCTACCAACCGGAGAAAGATTTGCACTAACACTACAAATTCTGACTACAGGTAAGACTGGAAATAGGTTCGTTTTGACCAAACTTTGGGTAGAACTAAAGTTTGGTAAACATTGCTTTGTATGGCACCAAGTCCGAAGCCCTATTTAATGTTTGGTTAAAAATAGCTGATTATTCTTAGTAAAATTTACCCTTTCTATCAGCCTATTCATCAGGTCAGAAATTTCGTTAGGTGACATATCATTTTCTGATGTTTTTATTCGGGATTCCAGTGCAAACTATTTCCAGAATGCTGTCAAGCTATATTTGAGGTTTTGAAGAATGAATACTTGAAGGTATTTAAAAAGATTTGATATTTCAAACAAATTCATTTAAGCAATCCATTGTTTTTATTATAATAATTACATTTTTACATTCGCTCCCATCGTCATATCTTTTTAATATAAATTATATGATATTAATAAATTTAAAGTTTTTGTTTATTTAAAAACTTTCGTTTAGTTTTTAGTTTAAAAAAGCATTAAGCTGGGTGCGAAAAGATACCAAAACGTCGCCCTAGAAACATAAATATTGTAAAAAATAAAGTTGGAATTTTTCAAATATATTTTATGTATATATGTAAATTTTACCAATAAGAAATACACTAAATTGTTGTATGAAATAATTATTCAGAATCCAAAACCTAAATTATCATACAGATTAATGAAAAAGTTGGCAGTATTATTGCCATCATCAGTAGACCATGTGTTTATGGGTGTTATTGTTGTAAACACATAATCCAATCATTCCATTTCAAGATGGCTGCTTGGATTTTGTATTTAAGTCTACTTTGGTATTTCTCTGATCGTAAATCTCGTTTTGCTGAGGCTACAAAATATCCAAAAATTTGGGCACCATTATCAGGAATCTTCTTCTGGTTCATAATTTCTAGTGCCTTCTCCAAAACTTTGTCTTCTTTTTGGATTTTAAATGTTTTGCAGATCATTTTTCGAATATTTTCTGGCAGCGGTTCCGCCGACCAATCATTTTCTCCTTTGTGTGATTCTTAAATAGTCAAAACTCAATAAATTTCCTTTTTTTTAAATATATATTTTGTGATTAGTGAAAGTCTTTCCTTATTAAATTTTTCTATATTAGAAACTATAGTTTCGATGTAATATGTAATCATCAGACCAAAAAATTTTGACTTATTGAAAATTATTAGTAGATAAGATCACTATCCACAAAAAATATATAAATGAAATATAAATTCTACATTAAAACCATAAAATAAATTATTAATATAAATTTTTATTTCACAGCTGCCTTAATCAGAGGATGAATGGAACAACAACATTGCATGTGATTTGGAAAGGATTTGGAATTTTCTCAATCGCATTGGAGCTCTGGACGACAGACACATTGTTATTATTAAAAGTCATCATGTAGCTGAAGCATTTATTATGGTTTCATACAAACATTCAGCCTTATTTTGATGACTATGATTGATGCAAATTACAAATATATTTATGCTGATTTCGGCTGCAATGTAAGAGTGAAAGATAATGTCATTCAAAATTGCTCTTTATAAATGCTCTGAAAACCAATTCACTAAACATAGCCGAACTGAGACCTATTCCAGGAAGAGATAAAACTGTTCCGTTCTTGATTACACCTGATGATGCTTTCCCACTGAAACCTCATATAAAGAAACCATAGCCTAGCCATACAAAAATCAACTTTACCGAATCACGTTTACAACTATAGATTGTTAAGATTTAGACGGGCTGTGTAAAACGTTTTTGGATTCATTGCAAACAGATTTAGATTTTTTTTAATTCTATTTTGTTAGAACAAAAAAAGATAGGAACTGGTGTTTCAGCTATTTTGTATTTGCATAACTTTCTTATAACTAGAGATTCACGTCAAATTTATGCACCATATTTTGTTTTTGATAATGATACAGAAGAAGGAATCACGAATGGAAGTTGGAGAAAAAAAGTACTATATAAAACGCTCATCCCGCTAGTGAGGAATTTCGGACCTAATTACAGAAATTATAGTAAATAAATACGAGAAGGATTCAAAAATTATGTTATGTCACTCATTGGCGAAGTGCCTTGACGATACAGGCACATATTATCAGTGTTTAGTAATAATTTATTTGTTGTTTAAATATATTTATACATCCTTAAAATAAAATATAGTACTAACAAAATGTATTTTTGTTTCTATACAATTTAAGGAAGGCTACATGAATTGTATGGATTTAAAGCACTCCCATTTGCTGGCATACAATTCACCAGACCCTTGTTCACTTTTCCTTGTTTTTCTTAATTAATTATTTAACCAAGTCCTCGGGCTATGAAGTTTCCGTCTGACTTCTTCTTTGTTCGTATTATATTGTTGAGCGAGTTTTTAAATTGCAGAGGTACGTTTTGAACGATTTTTGTAATCTTCCAGTGAAACATCACACAGTAGCGGAATGCCTTCCAATAGTGATATTAAAAGTTATGTTTTTTCTTTCGGCCACTTGAATTTTGACATTGTGAAGCTGTAGACACCCACAAAATATTTCCAGAAGTTTGAAAACTTGCTAGATGGCTCATTACATTGAATCCAACCTGTTCACACGGGAGTTGCAGCGAGACTGGCGACACTGCAACATGGTCTAGCAATACCAGTTTAAAGCGCTGTACAAACGCCGACACTTTATTGTATAAACATGATATAGACAAAAAAGGGTGGTCGTGTATGCATACTTTAAAATGCTAAGATGGGAAGTAGATGTATTAAACATGGAAGTACCCATGGCAAGAAAACATTTAAGAGGAAGGATGCTGTCCGACATCTTAGCTCAGTCGGTAGCGTGTCTCTACTGGTTATATGCAGTCCAGTCTAACGAAAAAATTTATCCTAAAAAATTGTGACCGCAGAAGCTGGTCACAAAATATAATTCATTTACAAGTGCATTTCCAAGACTCATGTCACTTACGTTTAAGCTGTAGAAGCACTGACAATGTATATTTTGGTCCAACACTCTCAATTGTTTGAGAAGTTTTGGTCAATGAAAGGGGGTCGAGGTGGGGTAAGGGATTACCGCTACCTGGACTCTGGACTATTGTAATCGGAGAGACGGCAGCTCTTAGCTCTCAGCTTGTCTTTCTCACGAGGAACATTATGCAAGTGAGTTGTTTCAAAGAATTCTCACTTGGAAGCGCTATTATCACTGGATATTTTAAGTTCTACCTGACTCGAGGGGCGCAACAAATCTCCCGTAAGGCTACGTATCTGTTATTTCCTTGTCTGTGACCTAGGTCGTAATACAATACATAAAAAATATAGAATTGCCATTTTCTTTATAGATTAAAATTATTAGTGAAAATTAGCCCATTAAAATACCCTCAATGTACAGATTGCTTTATCTTAGAACAAAATTTAAGAGATTAAAATTATTGGAATGCAAAATGGAAAATTAAGTTTAAACGGGTCCACCATTATGGCATACGGTGTTATAAAGCTACTAGTACTGACATTAATTGTAGGTCACAGCACCTAAGAGGAAAAATGCTCTGCCAACATTTTAACTTTTATTGAACTAATGTTCCATTTTTATATTCATATATTCTATCTGTAATCTGTGACAATATGGAGACGTGTGATATTTCTCCCGTGAAGGAGGAAATTGTTGAACTTATCAAGACAGAGCCTCAGAATGAAGATGAATTTGATATGTGTGGGCAGTCAGGAATTAAAACTGAGGTGAGATATAAAATATTTTACTTGTGGGGGAGTGGAAGTAAATGAGAGATAGCTTTCGTATTTTTGTTAATTTATTGAGAAAGAAAACTTTTTTGGCTAAAATATATATAAAATAGTGCTTCAGTAGATTTGTATATGGTTTAGTTTTCTACACACAATATAAATTGCTCTTGAATATTTTTCAAAGCCAAAAACAAATCATTGGATTATTTTGTGGGGACGCAACCCAAGAACCGTACCTTTTAGGTGTTTTTCTCTCTCTAAAATAAAAAAAAATGAAAAAAATGTATACTATCAATACACCCAAAAAAGTGCGGGGAATCCAGTGAAACAAAATTAAAGAATATAATGAAACTTTGCTTAGTGAACAATTAATAACCAAACTCACCCAAATGACAAAGGAACAATTAATATTATTAAATAATTTATCAAATGTCACCACCGAAGCGTTACTTGAATATTACAGACCCGATTATTGCGCGATAATCTTCTCCATCGACCACAATCTACTTTTCACAACAGAAGAAATCTTGAAAATGGCTTATTTTTTTCTGATTCGACCTTAAACACTCTTGCACATTCACTAACCACTTTATATTCAACAAACTTTACAAAATGATCGATTATAACTGAATTAAAACATGACAAAAATTATAACAAGAACAGACACACACCCGTAACTCAATCAACTGAAAGTCAAATATTAAAATAAAATAAAATATATTTTAACGCTAAATAATGTTTAAATATTAAATTAAGGCTACTTTCTAACCTAGAATAACTTAAACTTCCAACATTCCTAATAAATTAGTATCTCAATTAGTATTAAGAAAATAAACAATTTCACTTACATGGTATAAGATAACGTCATATCGTACGGAATCATGGAACAACCATGTGTTGTTAGTATGTTTACGTTTTGACTTAGTTTTTATTGGGTTTTCTAAAAGTTGTGACAGAATAATTTCCAATGACTATAATAGCTCTATTGTACCTTTGGATTTGCAATTTCCTTGTAGGTATTAAAAAAATTATGATTTGAAATCTTGAGTTAAATGCATGATCATGTACTTACACATCATTCCCTACCCAAAAAAATCAAACCGTGGGAATAGCACCTGTAAAATAAAACGTATAAAAGTGTTTGCTTTGTTACATTGCAATATATATACATATTTACTATTATTTTTACTACTATTATACACTTAAGAAGTCCACAAATTGAACAATACCAACATTAATCATTTTTATAATGTTGATTAACTAATAAACAACGAAAACAAAAGAAACATACAAACATAAATACTGACCAACTTTTGGATTAAAATATGATCGTTTGTGTTGTATAGAGTTACTTTTTCTTATAAACATTTAATTGTTTATTGATAAATATTATAAAAATTTTAATTTATCAATGCATAAAAAGGTATGTTAAGTTAGGTAAGTATCTTAATAATAAATAAAAATTATGAAGGGTTAATTCTATCTAATTTCTATCTTCGCAAGGTTTATACTGTACTTCTTCTTTGGCATTGTTTGCTTCATTTAACGAGAGCCTACTCCTCCAACTCTTTCAGTAAGGATGAGTTTGTCGAATGAAAAGATTCACCAAGCTATCCTGTGAGCTGAATTTATAGTTACAGTGAACTACAGTGTTACTACCCACTCTACTACCTCTTAGCTACGACCACACTAGACTAAAAGGAAGGTGGGGGTAAGCTACATAAGATATGTGACAAAGAAAGCAAGACATTAGCAACAATTAAATAACAATATGAACATTTATTCAAATTAACAAATGAAACAATAAATTTCATGGCCTCAAAAATTCATCGGAAGTATGTTGAAAATCATATCAATGTTAAAGCACAGTTTCATCAAGCCAATGTTTCCACTCGAAACGTAATTTTAAGTCAAATCGGTCTGTCTGGAAGAGACAACAACTCGACCAAACTACATTGTCAGTTTCACAACAGTGAATTTTTACAAAACAACCTTAAATGTTTGACTCTTTAAACAAATCATTATTTTCAAAATATCTAGACAGATATTTATTTGAATACAAAAAAGAGCCTAATGGGCATCTTGAAATGGTTACCAAAGTGTCAGCTTCACTACATTGAATACAGACAGAGTTAAAAATAAAGTTAAATTAAATATCACACAGATATTTATATGAACACGAGAGTTTGGCTTTCCGGCATTAAGTCAAACTCCCGCGGGACTTAAATTTCGACACAACGAACTTGTTAACAAAAAAATATGACAAACATAAATACTAGTTAAACCGCAATTTAGTCCAATTAAATAATTTGGAAAATTATTTAGTCTAAATCTAACAATCAGCTAAACTTTACGTTAATTCAAAAAACCATTAAATATGAAAATATTATTCAAAAAATGGAGGAATTTACATTTACTTAGTATACAAAACTCTGTCAGTTTAAATTAAATACAACTAACAAAACAAGTTAATAAATGTGGGAATCTAATATTTTACGTGACTTCACTGACACTAGCGCCCAAGTGGCGGCAAAACGAATTAACTGTCTCATAATTAAATTTAGTTTTATAAAAAAAAAGCATTTAATAAATAATTTACACTTATTTTGGCTTATTTCAAATTCCAAATTGAATTAGCCATAATTCAAGTCTATTAAATTAACTTCGATAAGGAAAAATAACACAATACGTCATCATCCTGTAAATTGTGCAAGTTCAGGACATGACTTCTCCAGACGGCGATGACTATAAAAGTTTAAGACATGACTTCTCCTGAAGTGTCTTACAAATTAATGGTCACTAAGGGCCAGTTTCATAGTCAGATTTAGTACGCCTAAAGTGCGAGTCGATACTAAATACAGGACGAAACCTACCTAGACCAAAATGGAATGGGCCAGTTTCGCAAATGAAACTGGCCCATTCCATTCAATTTCAGGTAGGTGACGCCTTGTATTTAGTATAGCGCCGCACTTGAGGCATACTAAATCTGACTATGAAACTAGCCCTAAGTTTAAGAACCGCAAGGTTTAAATAATGTTTCTAGTCGCTTAGGGTTGGAAGGGGGGAATGTTCACATTGGTCGGTGGCTTCCAACGGTCATTTTTTAAGCATGCAGACGAGCACGTAGTCCTGGATCAGGCTAGGATTGTCTGGCTATCTCCAACACGCACTGCATTGATGTTAGAGATCTTTTTGACTGATGTTTGTGACGTACAGACATCACGCGATGTGTTCGTGGTTGGTCTCGTCTTGCACGCCGGGCTGCAGGATAGTTTCAGTTGTTGTTCTCGGCTAGTTCCGAAAGGATCGATTTAACTTGCCCACTTGGAACCTCAGCTGTTGACGCACGGCGGCTTGATCTACCCGCTCATCGATTTAGGAAACGAGGTGTGTACTCCAGTCTTGAAGGTTGTTCTAGCCAGACGATACAATTGGTGAGTACATGAACAGTTTGTGATCGTGGGGAGTTTATTCTTGTTTGATATCGTTCTTAATATAGACTGAGTCTACATAGGGCTACATTAGAGATGCTTACTATTGCAGTAAGTTTATTAATAAAGAGGTTTCATGCGGAGTTGATAGTATGACTTTTAAGGAAAACCTTTGCGTGACGCTTAATATGGGGGGTAGTATGATGTAACATGTTACAATGCTACAACAGGTTTCTCATATAGCCGGGGTTTCTTGTTGACCTCTGTAGAGTGTTTGATGTTCTGCTGATTGTTGCATTTTCATGATTTATATATTTCAAAAACCAACGGCTTTGTAAATGAATTATTAAGATGGTCATATTTTCATAGACAGAAACTTATATGACAGCTATAAAAGTTACTAGATCTGCTTTCACAAACTCATATGTTAATTCATGTGATCTACCGCTGTCACTTTTAAGAGATACCGTTGTAACCTTGTTACAACATGTAAAGCAAAGGATTGTTTGGCTCACCTATTCTGCCCCCATTTGGCTCGTCTTGACAAGGCTCCACACTACGAACACATCACGGCACGACTTGTATCTGACTGAACTGAGGGACTTTGTTTTACTGCCCGCCTCTGATTGTGCCTCGCCCAATAAAAAAACAAGAGACAGTCGACATGCGCAGATCTGGTGCGCACTGACGAGTGTGTTGTCAAAGTAACGGATCTATTGTCCGGCACGCGTTTTGAACTAAGCTGAGACTGAGTGAGCAAGTTCCAGAACAGTGCTACCCCCTTACCCCTCTTACCATTCTTACTTCCCGCGCTTTAAGAGCACGTGATTCCTATCGTGTGTATATAATGGCAGGACTCTGTAGTGCCATTACACATTTCACTACACTCTCTAGGTGAGACACTTTGGTCTTTGATAGGTTTAGTTTTGTTTATTTCAAAATTCTGTTTGGCATTAATGGATTCAAAATTACTGCTTGGCGATGTTATGTTAACTTTCAATCTTTGTTTATTTTTGTCGGGTCTGCAGGATTTTGATTAGAGCCCATGGTACAACGTAATACCGTTGCACGGTTGGATCCAAAACATTTATCAGATAGAGTAACTCATTTTATCCGCTTCACGGATGTGTTTACATTTTAAAGCACCGCCATTTTTAAAGTGCAGTATTCTATTGGATTATACCATATTTATATTTTATTAAACTCATGTTTATGATTATGTTACTTGTTATAAATGAGAATATAATTTATCGGAGGTTTATACGTTGTTGGATAAACCAGGGGCTGCGAGCCCACGTGCTTAGTCTACTAACTTTGTTCATATGTTAGGTTTCCCAACTGTAATAAATCTTTCAATAATAGATCTTTATTGTACATTTCTATTGCGCCCGTAATGGCTGTTAAGATAAACTTTTATCTGTAAAACATTGTTTATTACTCTAGTAAATTAAGAGTCGCCGATGGCGACGGGCTAATGTCCTTATGATATTACCAGAATCTGTAGGTTACTATTTCTATCTTTCGCTATTATTATTATCCCTATCAGATTTGTACGAAGGTCAATTTAACTGTAAATTTGTTTGGATTGTTTGATCTACCTTTATTGAGCTTGGGGTCGTGCCCCGGATCTTTTATTGTGTTATTATTTTGTTTTGGCCATTGTGTATGAGTTCAGCGTCTAACGCTAGGCATGTTTCACACTCTCTCTTCGAGTTTTGTCATTTTGTTGAATAAAAAAACTCTCTTGTAATATTAATATTTAGCACCGCGTCTTACTAACCGTTCTGGTTATACGCTTAAGAACTAATTACGCTAATGGATTAGGAATTGGGAGGGTTAAATTTAGAGGACGTGAACCCGCATTTTCGTGGAGGGAGAGTGAAAAACCATTTAGGATAAAGCCACCCCCAGTTCACCCGACCGAGATTCGAACCTCGATCTCCCCGTCCTCGGTGGTCGAGCTCAACACGACTAGCGCGTTAGACATCTACGCCAACGAGGCGGGTAAACTCTCTTGTAACCAACCTGACTGTTATTTATGGGTATAAGAGTACACAGAGGGGGGTTACACCGTTGATATTTATTAAATTACACTCATTAAAAATATAAAAATGCTATCTGTTTTGAGAATGTATTTGTATATAAAAGGTTTAGCTATGAATTTTTGGTTGTAGATTGCTATTTCAATGACCATAAATCTAAATGTGTATATAGAAAGTACCTATTGGTCATTATATTAAATAAAGCTAGGTCACAAATATTAGGCATAAAAACGGTGTTTTAATATCAAGGAGCTCCCCAAAGAATCACTTGATATTTTATTTTAAATATTAATTTGACACTAACATAAACTCTAGCATTTGTACTCTGATTTATTAAACTTTTTTAGTGTTTGCAGAACATGTTAACAATAAACACCATTTGTAACATATTTGTGTATGGATATCTCCTTTGCATTATTGACATGTTTAATTTATATTAATACATGGATGTTTTTTTAGTTCTCTAAGGATTCCAATTTGGCGGGAAATTTGAAAGATACCATAAACTATGAAGCACAAAGTTTTCACACTTCAGACGTGGAAATGAAATCTCTGTGGGATGGCTTTCTTCCAATCAAAGAACAAATTAAGGTAGCTACTGTCTATACATTAAATTTTAAATATTTAAATTATCTCTATAAAAATAGCCCCTTAAAACTAGACTATGGAGTTAAATAAAAATAAATAATAGTTGGAAAACTTTTGAAAATATTTAAATACATATGGAATTTAATTATTTATACTGGAAATATATAAAATTGTATTGTCATACTTTTAGTTTATTTAATAAATTCTTCACAAAAAAAACTTTAAGGATATTGAAATACAATATGTTTAAGGAATTTTTTTAATGAAAATTTCAAAATGCATTATAGTTAATTTTTAACATACCGGCATTAATATTTAATCCGTCAAAATTGAAAACCAAGAAATGTCAGTGTGTTAGCTTTTTCAAAGAAAAATTAGGGATTATTTAAGTAAGTTCATCAAATTAATGAAATCTTTATATATTTCTCAAAAATATCTAAAACATTTGACTTAAAGCTGTAAAAATAACTTTTATTCTCTTAGTTAAAATAAAATTAAAGTACGGTATGTATTTTAACAAAATTGCTAATTTGTCTTTTCGAAACTATTTTTCAAATCAAGCAGTGTCTTAACTTAAGACAATCAAGCACTCTAAGCACTATAATACTTATATGCCAATATACAAAATAGAAACAGAGAAAAGAAATTGAGTAGTGTGCCATGTGTGGGTCTTTTGTTTATCTTATGATAACACTTCCCCTCTTCCACTGACACTAATAAACAGCCACTCTACTATTTGCTTCGAGGCAACATTAGCAGCATTTCAAAATACAAATGTTCCTGTTTTTTATTTTAGATAAACATACATTTCTACATAGTCTTTTAAGCTTCATGATGGTAGAAAGATTCCTACTGACTAGTTGCTTGTCTATATGGACTGGTGGGATGCAATGTCGAGTCATGTTGTTTGCAGATAGTAATGTAGGGCAAGAGTTAGTTAATAAGGAGTACAAGTACAAGAGTTAAAAGCTAAGTCTGCCAAGTCAACAATACTTTGTACCACAAGTAGTATGGCATGTTAAATGTGTATAAGAAATGTCACCTATAGACAACATCTTTTATTGCCTTATAAATAGGTACACTAATAATATTTTCACCTTTTGCTAGGGAACAATTGGCTAGTGTATTAAGGTAAATGGTTCGCATGTGCATCTAACGTTTATCAAGTTTTTCACATGTTCCAAATGTTTATTAAGTTAACCATTCACGCATCAACCACATATTGAATGATCTTCTTTTTGTAAAGGTTTTTAGAAGCAATGCTTTGGCGAGTAGTGTAGAGAACAAAAATTTTACTTTTTTTAAAATTGACTATTGTGAAGTATTTTTATTAAAGTTTATAAGAGGAGGATTTTACATTTCTGGAGTACTTTCTGGAGTTGTTACCGTAACCCAATGTTCTATGGAAAGACATATGTGTACGAAGGTTAGTATTAGAAATGTGGTTTTCTGCTTGCTTATTTCCTCAGCTCTTTTTTTATCCTCTGCAAAGGTACACTTTTTAAACTTGCAATGCCCAAAATCACAAATATATAAGTATTTTTAGAGTATCTTTTGAAGTGAAATTCCCTATTTCCCCTTCTTTTTTTTCAGGCACTAAAAATTCCCTTTATCTTCCTGGTTCTTCAGGTACATACCTACCCTGTTTGTAACAAATTCCATATATATCTTTTCAGGGTTTAATAGTTATCTCGAGTTGAATTTTTTTCTGGATTTTCATTGCAAATCCTTTAAGATATTCCTAAAGGTAAAAACTCAGGGGAAGTCAAATCTTGGGCTTGGGGTGTATGTACATTCAACCGAATCATCACGTCGACTTATAATATACCTTGGTAACATTTCATAGGGTTAAAACCTTGGAAAATTTGTAGTCTTCATTCCTTATTGCAGGTACAACGTTTTATTAGAGTTATGATTATGCTGTAATGTTTTCCTCAAGAGAGTTAGGTCTAATTATTTAGGAGCCCCAAATACCAAGCTACTTTACTTAAACCTGTACAATAGGTTTACGTTTCATAAACCTGTGATTCACACACACACACACACACATCTTAAATGTAATATTTACTTAACATAATATATATGCGGCCCATTTTGTTTGTCTTTAAAGAGAAATGTTTATTTGTATTGTATTTGTAGGAAGAGTCCGACACTTCAAATTGTGTTCATGAAATTGTGAAGACTGAAATTAAGTTATATGATTCCTCTCTCGGAATTATGGCCTTGAACAAAGACTACTTCACCTCGGTGGACAAATCTGAGGTATTCAGTTATAGTTTTAACTTTATTTTTTATTACCGTGCATTAGTACTCGTTCGGGTTATACACTTATTTACCAATTACGTTCATGGCTTTTAGGTTTAGGAAGGCTATATATAAAGGAAGCGTACCTGCATTGGCGTGGAAAACCATTTTGGTAAAACCACCTTCAATACACCCGACTGAAATTCGAACCTTGATCTCCTCGTCATCGGTAGTCTTAGTCTTCATCGAGGTGTTTTTTAATAAATTTAAACATATAATAGTAAAAGTACTTCTGGTATCACACCTATTAATTTTGTCAATTTGTTTTAGTAAATTATTGAAATTGCAAATAAGTTTATATAAAAATCTTTATTATTTCATTAATCCTTAATATTTCTATTTTAAGAAAACCATTTTATTAGGTAATGACATTTCTTTTAATTTTTAAGGTAATAAGTTGGTAATTGTACCTTTAAATACAAGATAAATAATCACATACATACAAAGTGTAAATTAATGACCGTACTTAAGTTTCTATTTAGACACTTGTTGTGGTATCTCTCTGGAGCATTGGTGCGTTAAACCAAGGGTCAAATAGTTATAGGTTGTGTATAGGTTTCATTTGTAAACTAGTTTAAGATATTTGAATACTCGCCTTGGGGGCGTAGTTAGCTGGTTTCATGTTCAACTTGACTTATGAGGATGAGGAAATCGATGTTATAATTTCGGTTGGGTGAACTGGGGGTAGTTTTTCCTAAATGGTTTTCTACTCTCCCTAAACACAAATGTGGGTTCACTTCCTCTAAATTCAACCTTCTCAATTCCTAGAGCATTAGCTTAATTAGGACTTAAGCATATAGCCCAAACGGGTATTAAGACGTGGTGCTATAATTTAATATACATTTTTTAATATCTTTATCATAATTTAATTATTTGCTCTATTTATGCTTGCAGATTAAACTGGAACAAGATCAATTTAATATGTTAAGTGAAATAAAGTCAAACATCCTTGCACAAGCAAGCTTTGATTTTAATTTGAATATTGAATATGTTAATGAGAATAAAGATTTATCTTCTAATGCTCTACACAAGAAAGCAGAGTGCAAGAACACTTTACTAAAAAGATTATGTTGTGAATTAAATGAAAATATTACAAGAGAATATAAAACATCTTTTTTAAATTCTGATCAAACAAAATATGGTAAAGAACATCAAGGTGCTTTAAGTGAAAATGTATATAAAACACAAACTTGCTCAGATAATCATTTAACAGGTAAGGAATTCAAAGATGATGTAGAACTCGGTATAATATCAAGTAAACATCCTAAACTAGGAGGATTTGGTGTATCAACTGAAGCAACTGAGACAAAATGTAATTTGGAAAAGTATACTAAGAAAGGAGGATATTGTATTGTACATGGAGGAAATAATTGTAAAACTGAAAATTGTACTAAGAAGGTTAATGCAGGAGGACATTGTTTTGCACATGAAAGAGGAAGGAAATGTAGAACTGAAAATTGTACTAATATGGCTCGGGCAGGAGGACATTGTAAAGCACATGGAGGGGGGTTTAGATGTAAAACTGAAAATTGTACTAGGTCAGCTCAATCAGGAGGACATTATGTTGCACATGGCGGAGGAAGGAAATGTAGAACTGAAAATTGTACTAAGTTGGCTCAGGCAGGAGGACATTGTATTGCACATGGAGGAGAAAGAATATGTAGAACTAAAAATTGTACTAAGAAGGTTAAGGCAGGAGGATATTATGCTGCACATGGAGGAGGAAGGAGATGTAGAACTGAAAATTGTACTAAGAATGCTCAGGCAGGAGGACATTGTGTTGCACATGGAGGAGGAAGGAAATGTAGAACTGAAAATTGTACTAAGTTGGCTCAGGCAGGAGGACATTGTATTACACACGGAGGAGGAAGGCAATGTAAAACTGAAAAATGTACTAAGAAGGCTAAGGAAGGAGGACATTGTGTTGCACATGGAGGAGGAAGGAAATGTAGAACTGAAAATTGTACCAAGTTGGATCAGGCAGGAGGACATTGTATTGGACATGGAGGAGGAAGACAATGTAAAACTGAGAATTGTACTAAGAAGGCTAAAGAAGGAGGACATTGTGTTGCACATGGAGGAGGAAGTAAATGTAGAACTGAAAATTGTACTAAGTTTGCTCAGAAAGGAGGACATTGTATTGGACATGGAAGAAGGCAATGTAAAACTGAAAATTATACTAAGACGGCTAAGGCAGGAGGACATTGTGTTGCACATGGCGGAAGAAGAAAATGTAAAATTGAAAATTGTATTGAGAGGGCTCAGGTAAGAGGACATTGTGTTGCACATGGAGGAGGACAGTTATGTAAAACTAAAAATTATACTAAGAAAGCTCATTCAGGAGGACATTGTAAAGCACATGGAAGGGGAAGGCAATGTAAAACTGAAAATTGTATTAAGAAGGCTCATGTAAGAGGACATTGTTCTCCAAATGGAAGGGGATGGAGGAAGCAAATGTAATAACAAAAAAGTTATACTTAACAAAGATAAAAAGAAGAACGTTGCCAATTTCATAAAGAGGTAAAAAAAATACATCTCAGTAATCATTATGAAGCATTCTCATTCAAAAAGAAATTAAAAATATTTGAGGATGATCCAAATGTGAAAACTAGTTTTTCCGGTACTATCCTTGCTAAGTATTTTTGTTATAATCATATTTTAATAAAATAATCAGAACGAGGAAGTTATAATCTAATAGAAATTTAAATACAACGTTTATATAAAGGGGAGGGGAAAAAAATTAGTAAAAACCACCCTTTATAAACACACCTTGAATCCGAACCTCAATCTTTCCATCAGAAATATGGCGGCTTGCTCCATAGGACCGCTAGTTTAATTATAATCTTGTATTAAGCTTCTTAATAAAATATGATAAAGTAGTACATTTATAACTGGAACTATAGATACAAAATAATATTAGTCTTAATATTCCATTCCATTATTGTACAACACATTTGGCAAATACAATTGTCTGCATTTTATCACCGCGTATTACTACCATTTTACTATATGCTAATATATGTTAGGGATGAGTAAGATTGAATTTAGAACAAGTGAACCCTAAATTTAACCTTTAAGGAAAAACAACCATTTGTACACCAGACCGAGATTCAAACCCCTGTTTTTTTGTAAATTAAAGTGCAATTTATTTGTTTATAGCACCTTAAACTAGTCAAATGCTGAAGTCGATTTTAGACCACAATAATATTTTTAAAAATGTTGTAATATGTAGGCTCTGATTAGACAATATTGTTGAAGATATCGAAGTAAATAATATTAAAAGGATGTTTTGATTCAAGCATTCTTCAACAAGAGAACATTATGTAAAACAAGCTATCGAGAGATTCTAGTAATTCTACCAATCGCGAAATTGTTTAGAGAACGAAAAATTGATTGAAATAATTTTCAAAAATGAGGATTTAAATGATAATCCATATAACTATTTTCAAGGTGTTTTGAGATATCTACTTTATGCACGTTGGAATGGATTTCCCTTCTAATAATAAAATCGTTTTCTATCTCAACCTTTTCTTTAACATCTAATCTTTGTTTCATGTTTCCTTAGTGATTATGTAAATTTGTGTGTGTGTCAGCAGGCACGCTTAAAATTTGTGCTTCGTCTATTCCATACTTTTCAATAATCAGTTTTGCATAAGCGCTTTGGTAGATTCAATCTCTTTGTATTTGCAAGCCTACAAAACAACTTGCATTACCTATTGTAATCTCAAACTAATCATTCAACTCCTTTACAATAGATTCTAATACTTTGATTGACTCAGATGCTACGACTCCATCATCAACGAACCACGCTAAAAATACTATTATGCCATCAACCATACCATTATAAATACATTTTCTGGCTTCACTCAGTATTGGATTGAAATTTTGCAAAAATTGAGTGAACTTTTGCAAAAATTGAGTGAACTTTTTGTTCCAACAACGAGCAGCCTGCTTTACACCATATAATGACTTTTTCAATTCACACATCACTTCACTTTTATCACAATCGACTAACAATCCCTCTGGAATGACCATGAATTGCTCCTCCTTCAAATAGCCGTGTAGAAAAGCGGTCTTGACGTCAAACTGGATGAGTTCAAGGTTCTTTTGGGTTACCATACCCAAGAAAAGCTCGCAGAGAATCATATTTGATGACCGGTGGAAAGGTCTCAGTGTAATCAACACCTTAATTATTTTTAAATCCCCGTGCTACAAGACGTGCTTTATATTGCATCACACATAATCTTGAATACCCACTTTGAATCAATCAACTTCTTCTTAAGGTCTCCTTTAATAACTTGCCAAGTTCCATTTTTTTCATGTGATTACAATTCCTCCAATATTGCTTCCAACCAATATGTTTTTGTCATATCCATTTATGGCTTCTTGATATGAATTTGGAGTGTGCTCATTGAAAAGAACTTCATATCTTTTCGGTGTTTTGATATTTTTACGATCCCTGAGACCAAGTTGGTTGACTTGAATTTTATCTGTCTTAATAATCTCTTTGTCAGTTTACTTCATCATACAAGTCTTGGAATTCATTGTCACTTAACTCCTGTATTTGTTCTTCACTTACCTCAAATTTTGGTGACAAAAAATATTCATCATCACCAAATTTCATTGACAATGGATTTGAATCTTGTTCAATTAGTACGATATCTCGAGTGACAGAGATTAATTTCTTTGTAAACCCTGTAATTTGTTGAGTCATGTTCATATCCAACCATTATTACTTTGATTTAGGATCAGATTTCTTTATCAACTGGGTTGGAACAGTCATATATGCAACTAACCCAAAGACACGTAAGTGGGATGTATCTGGCTTCTTTCCGTTCCAGATTTAATTTGGTGTCAACTTTGTATTATTTTTGAACGTTGTTCGTTTCAGCAAGTAAACAGCGATGTTTACTGCTTCAGCCCAAAGATTTAGTGGTAAATCTTTTGATCTCAACCTGGTGCAAGCGCTTTCCACAATTGTTCGATTTTCACTTTCTGATTTTCTATTCTGTTGAGGTGTGTATGGCGCAGAGTTTTCCATTTTAATACCTTTGGAAACCGAATACGTTATCATATTTTATTAAAATATCCTGTGTCGCTGTACGTGTGCAATACTTTCATGGTTCTCCGAAAATTATTTGACACCATCATTTCGAATTCCTTGAATTGATCTAAAACATCGCTCTTGTGTTAAATAGAGTATACATATCTGTACCCTGAAACATTGTCAATGAAACTTACAAAATACTTCGCACCTCTGAAAGACGGAACTTTCATTGGTCCACACACGTCTGAATGCACAAATTCTCCTGGCTAATAGATCTCTATAATATAACTGGATGGACATATGTGGCAGAAATTTTCGAGCTGTCGTCTGTATACTAATGTGTAGTGATAATAAAACCTTCGGGTATCTCTTTCTCTCTTACACTTATACGAGGCAAAGAGGCATTTTGACAAATTTCATTAATTTGATTGAATATATGAGTTATATCAATGTGTGCTTAGTTAAATTAATAAAAATAACTGTGTTTGTAAAAGCTTTGAAGAGAATAACAAAGTTAGAAACTGGGGAGTTTTTTTCTTTAAATAAATTGATGTCGGCTAATATATACAATAATTTTTGAAAGAAACTCGTTTGGAAGGCTTTATCTCGTACCATAATCCTACCCTATAGGCCTAGTAGTGTTTAAGTAGGATAAAAGACCTTCCGGAAGGGAATTTCTACTTACTTTGTAAGTGGTCATTTATCCTACCAAAATATTAATATATGATAGTATTCTGATACGAAATAAAGCCTTACAAATTGGGATGATTACTAAAATCAGGGTTTAGTAGATACCGTACTTCCTACAAGTCTAAAACCTAAATTATTGTTTAAACGTAAGACTTCTACACAAAGTATGCCATTAAACTAATGTAATATAATTTTTAGCTAATTTGTTTCATTATAGTTAACTAAATTTCAACATAATATGGTTTTTGAAAGCAATATACAAAATATGGGGCAACTTTATTTAAAAAAAAGGAATATAATAATACTTTCTACAAGCCTATAACGTATGGCAACTAGACAAAGCTTGCCATTCAAACAAATGTAATCAAGTTTTAAGATACCTTATTCATGATATTTATCAAACTTTCAATATAATATAGTTTCTGAAAACAATATACAAGCTAATAGCCAACTTTAAATATAAGTGTAGTCTTTGTAGACTGTAAACTGTTGTATTCTGGACTATCACTAAGACTCTCATATACAGGATTACACGCACTGAGTAGAGATGAGGTTGCACGGTTACTCCGTATCTAACACTGTTCAATCGTACTTACACTAATAAACATCTGTCCACACCCACTGTGACATTCACGTATATTTCCAGTGTAGCGAATCACCCAACAACACATTTCCTCACATTCATAACATAAACAATATGGATAATAACTACATATTTAAATATATTAAAGATTTTATTGGTATTTGTACAGTATTAAACGTGAAACTGATTTATATATCCTTTAATGTAAATGATTCGTCAGGCAAGTGTGGTATAATAACTAAATATTTTCAAACAATAACACTTTTAGTCATCAGAGACATGTTTTCGAATAAGAACATTGAAAGAAACCGTTAAATCTTTCTCTTCACAATGAAGCACACGATAAATTTGAGCGTCACGTTTTGATCTTTGACAATGCGTATGTTTATGTCCATCTAGTATAATAGAGAGATCACTGTCCTGGTTTATAATTGGACCGGTCAGCCATATTCTTGAAAGGTAATTTGTGATGTTTTCCAATCTGACAGGGCTCACATAAGAATTCTTTCAAGTCACTCACTGTCACCCCATCTACAGCACCCTGTTTCACCATCCCGTTTAACACTCTTTTATTCATGACCAAGACGTTCAGGCCAGCTTATGAGACTTGTGGAGATGTTTGCTTCTTGAGGATATACAAATGAACTCTTAACTTGGAAAAACATTAGGAAAATGCCATTTTTTTTGCACCGTATGCAAACATTTGATTATTATTTTTGATAACTACACTTTTTCCTTTGAAAAACACTTTGAAACCATTGAACGTTACAACACCAACCGAAAAAAGATATTTGCGTATTTTAGAAACATAAAATACGTCTTCAATAGATGCATATTGACCACGTACAAGTGTTTTTATTTGGATTATTCCAGTGCCTTTAACATAACAGGTACCATTATCACCCAAATGGATTGTTTGACTACTTGATGGATGAAATTCTGTAATCCAATCTCGCCGGTAAGTAATGAGTTGTGAAGCGCCACTATCGATATCAAGGCTCAGTAGGTTCTGTACTTGTTCTTCTGAAGGTAAGTTAGTATTCTCTAAATTTTTTGTTGCTATGAACGCAAATCCGTGTGATGATGTTTTTGATGATTGAGCTTTCGTCTGCCTGTGACGGATTTTCTTACGGCAATCCCTTGACATATGACCTTTCTTTTCGCAATAAAAGCATTCTCCATCGAATTTATATTTTATTCCTTGTTGTTTACAGGTTTTTTTTTACCGGATTCACGGCCTTTTTCCTCTCACCAAAATTTATGTCGGCAAATGCATCATTTGCTTCTTCATCTGTTGTGAGATTTTTTAACGAACTGTTTACTGTTTGATTTTGTTCTAGCACACTATCCCATTATGTTTTCAAATAATTATGTTCTGACAGTAAACTTCCAAGTATCTTTGCCATAATTGTCACTTCATGCACTACTTTACCAATCAATATATTTCAATTGCTGTGCCAAATTTAGGATTTTTGAAACATATTAGACTCTCTCGGGTCCATGCAGTGTTCATTAAATCGTTCTGTTAATGCCAGTTTGTTTGAAGCTGATTTCTGTTCGTAAGTTTGATAACATTTCCCGTTCTGTGATGCTTGTTATCAATGGTCGTAATTGTTTGGGTTCCATAGATGAGGATGTTACATACATTGCCTTTGCATTTTGTTTGTACCACGAACTAGCAATTTCTGAAATGACGTCATTGTCCACAGCATTTTCCGGCAAGTTACATCTACCGTCCACCAAATCAATTAACCCGGACGAAACTAATAGTTGTGGGACTTGAAACTTCAAAGCTAAAAAGTCATTTCCATAGAATTTTGTCATATGTCATGTAGATATTTCTTCTGGCGTTTTTATTTCGCACACGGCACACGTTTCTGACGAGACAAAAAAATGGCCGCCAGAACTTTACCGACGCGTCGCTTCCAAAAATTGTTCTTCCAAATAAAATCCCTTTTTAATTTAACCACGCAACGTATTTGGGCCCATAACCTTTTGGAACATGAGATAAATATAATTGTATTTGTATGAGATAACCCGTATAATTGTTCCACGCTATTATAAGTACAGAAACTGGTTTGTATGAACTCTAGTTTTGTACATGAACAGAAAACAAGACGCAACAAAAGACTAACTCACAAGAACACAAGCGTAGTGGCTGTGCTTGCATGCGCATGCGCATACTATCTCACGCTTGTAAGTATGAAAGCTTAAATGAATCGTGATTTGTTCAAACGGCATCAGTCACTATTTTGGATATTTTTATGTTTTCTACATTTTGAAAACCACATTAGTAGAGCTGCCATTTAATATCAAAAGAACGTCAGTCACTGCATTCGTATGTTTGTGTAATAAGAGTAAATTTGATGGATTTTGTTATAGGGGCATCGTCACTGACTCATGCCGTTCAAACAAAACACTAATGGTAGTGTAAGTGTAGGGTTCAGCTGTTTCCCGCCAGTTGTTATTTACTTGAAGATTGTGGATACATCTTGGTGAATTGTATCTCCTCGGAAGAGACTCTCTTCCGA
>CABFWO010002777.1:18859-64532 GCA_902155825.1 Timema genevievae | reverse complement strand
ACCCGCCTCGGTGGCGTAGTTGGCTAACGCGCTAGTCGTGTTGAGCCCGACTGCCGAGGACGGGGAGATCGAGGTTCGAATCTCGGTCGGGTGAACTGGGGGTGGTTTTTCCTAAATGGTTTTCCACTCTCCCTCCACGCAAATGCGGGTTCACTTCCTCTCTTCAACCTTCCCAATTCCTAATCCACTAGCGTAATTAGTACTTAAGCGTATAACCCGAACGGGTAGTAAGACGCGGTGCTAAATAATAATATTAATAATAATAATAATAATAATAATAATAATAATAATAATAATAATACACAGGCCGCGCCACCCACCCTCTCTACTACCTGGACCGCTCTAAGCCGTCCGTGACGAGTTCACCTCTGTACTCGGCGCCAAAAAGAACTCCTGTTTCTATTGGGCACTGTCCCTCACGTTTGCACGCACCAATGAGAAGCCCCTGTCTCTCCCATTGGACAAGGCCAGGCAGCAGTGGAGGGTATTTAATACGGTCAGCCAGGTCAATCAGCCTCGGCCAATCGGTAGTGACCAACACGGGTGTGCCAGCTATACGAAAGAGCTTATTAAATTGTCTTATGTAACGAAAGAGCAATTTGTTTAACTCCCTCTCCACCATTACCCTACCTCCCACCGCGACTCACGTTGCCGGGACTTATTCATGTTCCACCGCGATTAACATTGCCGGAACATCCTTCCGTTCCACCGCGACTAACGTTGACGGAACATCCTTCCGTTCCATCGCGACTAACGTTGCCGGAACATCCTTCCGTTCCACCGCGACTAACGTTGCCGGAACATCCTTCTGTTCCACCGCGACTAACGTTGACTGAACATCCTGCTTTTCCACCGCGACTAACGTTGACTGAACATCCTGCTTTTCCACCGCGACTAACGTTGCCGGAACACTCTCGCCGACCTTTTTCCTACCTCTACCCACACGTGTCTGACCACGACGTCACCGTCGTCGTGACATCAACCAGTTACCCCCCGAAGTCGAAGGGATGGATAACAAAGTTATTCTGTACAAATCTAACCCGCTTCTGTGGCCACAAGGTCCAACGCACTACTCTCATAGTAGACTAGACTGCAGACGATGGGGAGATCGAGGTTCGAATCTTAGCCAGGTGTACTGAGGGTGGTTTTTCCAAAATAGTTTTCTCCTTCCTATAAATTTAATCTTTCTCATCCATTAAACAATTAGCATAGTTATTACATAAGCATATAATCCAAATAGGTGATAAGACGCAGTGCTAAAAAAAATACGTTCATCACTATCTTTACATCTTTAACTCGATGGCCCATGCCGGTGGGCACACATACTAAACATCAAGCTTGTCTAGTCTGGTTGGCTGGTTACGGCAAGCTCAAAGTCCATATCCCACCCGGATGTACTGAGGTTATTTTTACCTAAATGGTTTTCCGCTAACCTCCCAATCAAATGTGATTGAACTTCCTCCTAACTCGGCCTTCCTCATCCATACCACACAAACATAATTAATTGTAGATAGCCCAGGTGTGTTATTAAGATGTGATGAAAAAACTGTAAGCAACTACATTTTTTTTTTGTAACAAATTTATGATATTATTTTACTTAGATTGTTCATTTGTGAATTACTTACTTTCAACAATTTTCACTTGCAGAAAATAATCACGTAGACCTATTTTAAATAATTGTGAACTTTTAATATATGTAGAGTAAACATTAATGTCGATCAAAAAAGAGAAAGTTTGGTGACGTGGAATGCTCAGGGCGGTAAAAGTTGTTGGTTGGTACCATTAAGAAATGTACAAAATGTAGACTCGATCGGATAATATCTTTTGTTCCCCAAAACTCACTCAAAGGCTCATTATGTATTTGTCTATCACAAGGGTGAAATCATCTTAGGAGATAAGGCCAATGTCCTTATGAAGGCCACTAGCTAGAGCATTGGCTTACTTCTCCAACAAACCAAATCTGTCACTCACTAGGGATGTGTTGGTAAGAAACAGATGCATCCGACTCACTTCGATGGCCACGTGGTCTAGCGCTACTCTCGTGTTAGACTAGACTGCCAAAGACAGGGAGATCGGTTTTCAATTCCGGTCGGGTGCACTGAGGGTGGTTTTTCCTAAATTGTTGTCCACTCTCCTTCCACAAAAATGTGGGTGCACTTCTTCTCAGTTAAACCTTCCTAGTCCCTAAACCATAATTAGCAAAGTCAAAAAAAAATGTTTTTCGAAGCAAAGTCAAAAAAATTTTTTTTGGAAGAAAAGTCGAAGCTGACATTTGTTTCGAAGCTAGTTCTAAATTTCGAAACTTGGCACACCTTTACCTACCAACCAACAGCCTTTGTCGTCCCGAACTTTACGCTACGCCAACTTTTCTCTTTTTCACTCCACCCTAGTAAATATATTTTCTAAACACATAGTCCTATTTTTTGTCACTACACAGAGATCAATATGATGCCATTTTCACTGAGGGCGAGATTATCACAGAGCCCAAACCATCATTGCAAGTATACCAAGTGGTGTGCAAATTCTTGTTGATTTGGAAGAAATCGAGAGACAAAGATCGTTTCGAGAAATTGTGCAGGTAAGATAATCAATTTTTACTTTTATTCTCTAAATTTTATTTAGTAATATTTACATGCCATTTGTTTTTTTGTTTTTTTTTCTACAAAGTGGTGGGCCTACACATGATTCACAAAGGAAAAACCATAGCCTGTCGTCAAGGCCGTAGCCAGCCAATAATTTCAGGGGGGGTTTGGTGGGCACATCCCCCAATTGACGGAGGTTAGAAAATTTTCTAAATAATAAACAGTTCTAGAAGCTATCTGAAGTGGTTTTTTTTATGGCACTATAACCCACTAACTGCCGAAGGCTAGAAAAAATTATAAATATTAAACACCTCTAAAAGCTCTCTTAAGTGCGTTTTATGGTAACACAACCCCCTAATTTGTACTTTTACCTTAATTTTGATATTGTTTGAACCATAAATAAAGCCATATATATTTTGTTCATAAAATTTCAGGGGGGGAGTTTGAACCCCCAAAACCCCCCCTTGACTACGGCCTTGCCTGTCGTACAGTAAAAAAATATTTAGATAAGATTGCTAGTCAAGTATATACACTCTCTCTCTCTCTCTCTCTCTCTCTCACACACACACACACACACACACACACACACACACACACACACACACAGTGTCTATCATATGGTAAAAATATAACTAGCCGGGAATTAGAAGTGGTCAGAAAAAACGGTAATAAGTCAGGAATTTTAGGAAATGATCAGGGGAAATCAGGGGAAAAGTCAGGAATTTCATTGGTCAAGTTGAGTAGACACCGTGCAGTCTCTCTCCCCACCCCACCACACAAATGTAGTTAAAATTCTTCTAAATTTAACCTTTTTTCATCTTAAACGCACTATCATAGCTAGTGCATAATCCTATTCGTTTTTACCCTTGCAAGCTCAGTATTAAGATTCATTGGAAACTTTCTTTATTTTCTAAAAATGATTTAGAATTTTTTAAATCTGATTTAATTATAAATTATTGATGTGTGCTCATTTTCACTCGATAACTTATTTTTAACAATCTTTACAGTATTCTGATGTTATTGTCGTGATTTAGTAAAAAAAATACTAGCCTCACATCAACCAGTACAAGATGTTAGAAACTTTTGGAGATAAACAACTGTTCTATGATCCATTTCTAATAGGGAGACAGCCAGAAAAGATACTAGATTTATTTTCATATATTCATACATCAAGTCATGTGATCTGAAGCTATCACTTTTAATGGATATATACGTTACTAAAATGTTATCATTATTGGCTACAAAAATATTTTATGTATTTTCTAAAAGTTTCTACCAAAATCTTAATATACAATTACTTCAATTTACTTCATTTTGATTTACACAAGTCCGATACCTTATCTCGGTCGGTAGCGTGTCTGCCTGTTGAGCTAAGAGTCCCAAGTTTTTCTATTCCAGGGATGGCGGAAAAATGTATCATTGGTTAAATGTTGATTTCCCCCTTTCACAATGATAAATTAATGGCTGGGAGCTGGATGTTGTGTCTGTTCTAGATGTATATAAGTGTTGTGTTGATATACTCAATCAGTTCAGAAAGTGTAGGTCTATCGCAAATAAACTTACATCATTTATATGATTACATTATTTAAATGATGCCAAATTAAAAAAAAATTCTTAACCATTTATTTCTGTTCCTATAATTTTTAGGAGTTCTATCTTACGACAGGTCCATTCCTTTTGTCAGGAACTTAGATCGCCAATGCGCCCTGTCCTCTGCCTCCTCCTTGAGCTCCCAGAATGTTCTTCTTCTCTTCAAGTCATCTAATATTTGAATCCTCCTCCTTCCTAAGCTCCTCTTTCCCTCAACCTTTCCTTCTATGACATCATACAGAAGACAGTTCCTCCTAAGGATGTATCGGATCCAGTTTGCTTTGTACCAAAGAATATCATCCACATTGGTTCTCTTTTCACCCGCTCTTCTTAGGACTTGTTCTTTTGTCACCCTGTCTGTCCATCTGATCTTATCAAGCTACTAACAGTCAAATATTTTTAATTTCTTGATCAATGTTGTTTTATTTATTGAATATGTTCAAAGGTATTTGGTTGGTACACTTGAATCTGACTTAATCAAGGTGAGCTATATTGGCGTGGCGTTGAATAAGGAACACGCGTTGACATGGATCTCACACATGAAGGACATATTGTGGAAATGCTGTGAATACTTGAACGACTTGCGGCCAGAGTCGGCCGCAGACATGCGCGTCGTGCTCCTGTACTTGCACACCCTTGTGGCATTCACGTCGACCAACACTTGGAACGTCTTGAAGACCAAGCACATGGAACCGTTGAAGCCTGGTTTGAACCAGCTGTGCGCCAACATCATGGGGTATCTTTTCACCAAAGGTTTTTACTTAACTCTTAAGGTAAGGCATTTCTTTTTATCAAGGCAGGCAAAACTCTTGTTTGTTTTTTTTAACCGCAAGATAGACTAAATTTTGAGGCTTTTTTTTTGTTTCTTTAATTTTTTTTTTTAATTGGGTAACCAACAGCTCACAGATGACTTCTGACGGTCGACATTTAGGTATATACCTAAATTTTGACTGTCAGAAGTGAAAGCTGCTAAACACATGTTTTTGCAGATCATATGATTCGGCGTAGGGATACATAATTTGGTCTGGTAACTTTTCAAAGCCGTCAGCTGTGAGCTGNCCCCCCCCCCCGCATGAATGGAAGAAGAGTGTAAAACCACTGAGAAGAACTCACCCTTGGTACACCCGACCGGGATTCGAACCCTGATCTCCCCATCATCGGCATTCCTGTATATTGTGAAAATGATGCCTTAGACAAGTCTACCAACGAAATGGCTAATTTCACTAATATGTTAGGGATTATGAAGTTTTAATTTAGAGGAAGTGCACCCGAATTTCCATGATAAGATATAATGGAAAAACATTTAGGAAAAAAAACCTTCTCCTTGCACTTGACCGGGATCAAACCCTTATCAACCCAAGAGTAGACTATGCAGCCACCTAAGTGGGTAGTAAATTTGTTATTACTAATTAATATACTTTAGTCATTTATGAAGGAGTCTTGAGTTGAAGGCTTGTCTCACCGACTGGACAGCACCGCTAACTGTAATAAAACACTAAACGATTGTTAGTAACCACTAACTTATGTTATTTAATTATATCTTAAGCCAGTGTTACATTCAAAATACAAGTGTTTTGTGGTAGGATTTTAGTGTTTTTAAGCGGGGTCCAACAACCCCCAAAAATATTCCCACTAATGCACTACTAGAAAAATAAATTAACCCCCTTTTGAATATGTCTATGTTTTTTAACTCAATCTATTTTAACTCTGTCTTTATAACTAATTCCTTTTTATTATTATTAGGTATTTTGTCTTATTACATCGTCCATTCCTTTTTTCATGCCGCTAATGTGTCCTGTCCTCTGCCTCCTCTGTCAGCTCCCAGGATTTTACTATTTCCTTCAAGTCATCCAATATTTGAATCTTCCTTCCTCTTTCCCTCAACCTTTCCTTTTATGACGTCGTGCAGAAGACAGTTCCGCCTAAGGAAGTGTCCGATCCAGTTTGTTTTGCACCGAAGAATCACATCCAAAATGGTTCTCTTCTCACCCACTCTTCTTAGGACTTATTTATAAATTATAAATACATAAACAAGTGTGTTGAAGTTTACTCTCTTTATACTTCATTTGATCCCACTTTTTTTTTCATAAGAACTTTATACTTTGAACAAGAACCAGTACCTGGGCTGCAATGTAAAATTATAGACTAATTACGATTAATAGTCTGAATTTCATAAGAAACCCGCTATTTGAAAACTGTAAACTCATGTTGCAACAAAGGGGGGGAGGGGGGGAGAGATTTGTTACACTTGTATACTCATTCTTAGCTCGTTTAGTTTATGGTGTAAAAATAAACTATACATTAATCCTTTTAGGTACCTTTCTAGATTAACTTTATAATTAATAAAACAACTTAGACAGGTTTCTAGAATGTTAAATTGTAGTGACTTTCCTATCAGTGCTGGTGGTTGAAAAAATGGCTTCCTATAAAAATTAGAATTAAAAGTATTTTGTCTTGCTCTCATAATCCTTATTATGGTTGTGTTCTGATAGATATGACAGTTTATCGGCTACAAAAAAGTTACTTGAACCTATTTCATATATAGATGAATTAAATACCTAGACTATTATATTTTTTATTTACAGTTATAGCTGAATCCAAATATTATATTCTTTAAATTTAAGAATGATACCTGCACAGAGTAAACAAACCCGGGACTTTAGGCTTAGTGCGCCAATGCTCTACTTTCTGAGCTATCCAGGAGTCATCCTATGCCAAGGGTCATTCGTCACTCATATTTTAAAGCAAAGTCTGTGATAAACGTGCGGTAATCGTCAGCTACATATGAGTGATCGATTAAGATCACTAGCTATCAGATAACGCAGCCACCTTCAAACCGGGAGGGCTTTATGCTGTCAATAGTACAATGGCAATTTTACAAATGTGTGTATCAAGATGGATTAAAGATTCCTACTCAAAGTCATGTGATATTTAGCTGTCACTTTTGATAAATATTAGGGGTGTACCAATGCGGATACCGACGAATCTTTATCGGGCGATTATTAGTGCATCGGCAATTAATCGTAATTGGCGATTATTATGCCAATTAAAATCTTTTTTAAGGTAAAATTTAAAGCAAAATTTTCTAGGTAGGATTTTGGTGATTGAAATCGCAAAAAAAAATTATAAAAAAATAAAACTTATATACACACTGCATCTGGGCTGTGGGTCATGCAAAGATTACATAACCAGATAAATAACTATATTAAGTTCATATCGTTGATAAAACTAACAATCTATTTCCAACTTTTATCGGTTATGCAAAGATTAATAAAAAATTAAGATTATTAAAGTTTTAGCTGTTGATTTTCAAATAAAATCTTTTTGTATTAATTACATTAACTGTTGTCATTCTCTTAAGCATATTTCCCCATAGTTATTAATAAATAATAGATAATCGGGACTAATTGGTGTAAATAATCATAGCATATGATTTAAACAATCAGTAGTCAGTATCGGTAATCGGTTTTATTGAATTGGTACACCTCTAATAAATATCTATATATTAGCACAATACTAAAATCCTTTATGATATTAATTCCTTTTACATGTTCCCTTCTAAATGTCCTATAATTCTTTATCAATCTCCTTTTTCTTCCTTTTGGTGTCGTTTGGTTTATTCTTTTTTTTTTTATTAAGTGGCGCTGTGCGTTTCACACTCCTCCTCGATGAGTTCTGATAGAATGAAACCTAAGTCGGGGGATTGTCGGGGGACAATCGACTTTTTTTCAGAATGCTACTGCTACTTCTTTGTCCATTGGCAGCATTGTAAAGTGTGAACTGTGTTCTTCTTTTCATTGTAAAAGTTTATTTTTATGTTCGGGCTGGATACTTATGTACTAATTATACTAATGGGTTAAGGATGATTAATGTTGAATTTGAAGGAAGTGTACTTGCATTTACATGGAGTTAGAGTGGAAAACCATTTTGTAAAACCTACCCTGAATACACCCGCCTGGAATTAAAACCCTGATCACCCCATCATCAGCAGTATAGTATATTGTGAGAGTGATGCTTTAAACCATGTGGCCACTGAAGTGGATTTTAGCTATGTTGATTACAAATAAAACATTTATGTATTTCAGAAAATATCCTTCTCAGCAGAACTTAACACTGCATAACCACGAGGTGTAGGTTTTACATGACCCTTCTAGCCTGATAAGTATTCAGGGACATTTGAGCAGGACTTGATCAGTTCATAAAGTTAACCGTCTGTATTTGTGGTTTATCCAGTCGCTGTTGCAACGAGGGCTGAGCAGGTCGAAGATCGCTCTCAAGCATGTGTCGCTGTCTGCGCTGGTGACGCTGGCTATCCGGCCTCTCGTGTCGGCAGGCTTCACCGAGAAGTTGATGACCATGTTTGTCATACACATACTCAGTGTTCCTGCGCTTGTTCTACATGTGCAGAATCTGGCGCCAGAGGTGAGTGCTTCAAAATATATCTTAAGGGTGCGACCGCGTTAAGCCAGAAATTTCCACGCAGTCTTTCAGCTCTAACGCAATATTTGATTCTTTTATGCGTTACTCCAAATATGTTTCACCCATAAATAAAGTTGAAAGACTACATGGTTCTTTTACCTTATTTTTATTAGTTTTATTAATAGAATTTTTTTTTTTTTTGTGAAAATGTGACATTAGTTCATTTTTAATGACTTATATTTGTAGAACTATGAGAATAGGCTTGAGGAAAAAGGGCGCTTTTATCCACGTCTAGCAAAGACACCTAAAAGTCACAACCTCTTGTTACACTTTAGTCTTTCTAGGTGCAATAAACTTCTGTTAAGAGGCTGGTTGGCCAAACAGGTTTTCGGCGGTGCAGGAAGTGCCCAGTGCTACTTTCTCCTTCCCTCCACCAACTTTGTGCTATGGCTTATATTACTCTATTAGATATACTGTTCTGGGGAGCGCAAGCCCTTCCCCTCCAGAGGCGCGTGTCGCTCACTCCAGACCCCGACATACCTCCCTCCAAGCCCCCACCACATACCGGCCAACCTCTATAAGTACCTGTAGTCAAATCACCCTTTACTGCTTGAGTTCTATTTTAATGAATAACTTGTTTCAAAACTGTCCAAAGTAATTGTCTTTGTTTTAAGTTGTAATGTTACATAACCTGAATATAGATCACGCACTTTGTGTCTTTACATTGCATGAATGCTAAGTTGGTGATGATTCTGTCATTAGTAGTTTCAAGTTCCTCAACCTGTTTGTGCTGACAAATGCACCTCTCATTATTCTCAAGAGGTCAAAGGGCACAGACAAGGTATACACCAGACACTCAGCCTTTGAGGGAGTTTTTCTGCGCTCCTTGAGCCAGGTTGAGACCTCGGGCACTTGGGGAGTGCTAGTTGCAGTCCTTAGTGATAACAACACATACAAGTGAAACAACTCACTTTTAAAATGGTTTGTTCTAAAGGCATCTAACTGGAAAGCAAGTTTCCAAGGTTGGTGGTCCTGAACTCAATAGTTCAGGTATCAGCAATCATAAACCCCCCTCTCCCCCCAATTCATTCCCGAACCCCATTTAAATGAATAAAACCTTTTCACACATTTAACTATTCAACGTTGTTTGAAAATTGTTTACAAATATAAAATTCGCAAATATTTGCTTGAACAAAAAAAGAACCATTGGATTCTTTGTTTTATTTATAATTTGCAGTCTGAGTAGGCTCGTTTGGGAGGTTGGGGGTGGAGCCGCTACCTGAACTCTAGCTTTGTGAAAGCCTATTTATTGACACTATAAAGCAATTTTGGTCTTCTATCTAGTAAAACTATTTTTAAAGTGATCTGTTTTTTAAAAATTCCCGCATGATAGTGATGTTGTCACTCGGAACTCAATTTATTGATCCTCGTGTTGGAGGACTCACGATCTCCCAACGAACACGGCCATTTTAACCTGGGGGTTATGGGTTTGGTGTATGTTTGTCTGCGTCCAAGGGTTATCAGAATAAAGTGTACCTGAATTGAACATCGCCGTGAATCGTGCGTTTGTTTTTTTTGTCGGCAGTGCATCCAGGTTTTTGTAAATCACAACATTCTCACCAAGAGCCTGGAGCTGTTGAACTCGGAACAAAACATCAGGATTGTGTTCAACACGCTCGAAGGGAACTACGCCCTCTGTTTAGTGGGGAATCTGGTGCATTTGGCGTACATACAGAAGGACGACTCTCTGAAGGAAGTGTTTTTCCCAACATTCACAGTACGTACTTCAATAAAAATTTAAGCATGTAAATTTTGTTCACTAAAAACCTCGGTTTCCTTTATTCTTAACTGGTATCAAAAGAATCAAAAATTGGATCTTAAAAGCACAGCTTTCAACATTTTGATTCTTAGCTCTTAAATAAAAGGAAATATATTTATCTATGGAAAAACTTTCTATGCCTTTTGAGGTACATTTTGTATATTCTTCCATATCTTCTTCCATATAATATAGCGAAAACCGGTAGATCCATCTAAAAGATTCAAAATGAAGTATTCGGACTGGCTTAAAGCTCGGTAGTTCATTGATAGATGTCATTACAATAACAATGCCCACACCACGGGGCATTCGAGCAAACAAAGACGTTGTTTTGTTTTAGCGTTGCATCTTATTACCCTTTCACATTGGATGTATATGCATTAATTATGATAATGTGTTACGGATAGTGATTGTTTAATCTAGAGAAGTGTACACACACTTTGCATGGAGAGAGAGTGGAAAACCACTTAAGAAAAACCATCCTTACTGTACACCTGGCTAAGATTTGGCTATTGCGAGAGTGACAGCTTAGAACATTCGGCTGCGAAAGGGGTGGCAATCGTGTATAGTGAGGATGAATTTCTTACTAAATCGTTTCTCGCTCTAATGAAAATGAGAATATATTTCTTCTAAAATTTTACCTTTCTAATTCGTTCTACGCGTTCCTATTCTTTCCTTCTAGTTTGTTATCTCGAGAATGCTGGAGAGCTGCCAGAACTATGTGGTGTCGAAACAGTCAAACCTGACGTATTGGCACCCTGTGCTGGGCTGGTTTGCGCAGAATATGGATTATGGTCTTCATGAGGCCATGCCCTCCGTCAAAGTACAGCTTTACATGTTGTGGAGTGGCTGTGTTGTCAATGTCATATTAGGTATTTTAATTATTTACTTATTTATATATATATGTATATATATATGTATATATATATATATACATATATACACACACACACAGTAAACTCTTGATAATCGGACCTTTGGTTATCTGACATTCCGTTTAATCCAACATATCCTCATGACGTGCAATTTACATTGTTGTGTAGTATGCCATTGAAGGTTTGCACTGTACTCATTCATACTGTGAGTGAGTTTTGCATTTTTTTCCTCAATGTACTTATACAGTAATTTTAAATTCAAAGTTTTGTTTACTTAAAATAAAAGTTCTTTAATTTATTGCATTACAGTACTGTACTGCCCATCCCCCTTCTTCACCTGTTTCCGTATTATTTGACCACATGTTGATCCTCTTTAGGTCGGATCATTGAGACTCTATAAAAAAAATTAATTCATGGCTATTGATTGATCATTTTACAAGGAAATGGGGGTGGGGGCAAAATTTTGAGCAAGAAATTATACGTCCCCACTTTTAAATGGTAAATATTCTTTTTTTGACAAGTAAAGCTCATTGCCGCACTTACAAAAATACGCCATCTATATCCTGAACTAGTTATATCCAGTCCCCCTCATTACACCCTATCCCAAGCTAGTTCTATCCAGTCCACCTCATTACAACCTATCCCAAGCTAGTTCTACCCAGTCCACCTCATTACAACCTATCCCAAGCTAGTTCTATCCAGTCCACCTGATTACACCCTATCCCTATCTTGAGCTAATTCTATCCAGTCCACCTCATTACACCCTATCCCTCTTTTAAACTAGTTATATCCAGTTCACCTCACTATACCCTATCCTGAGTTCTATCCAGTCCACCTCATTACACAACATTCCACCTCATGTCTTGGTCACAGCTGGTCCGCAAACTACCCCATTGGTTGTATATGCTGCGACCTCTGCCAGTGAAGAGGGGTGAGGGGGTGTTGGGACTCCCCGTTTTCACAAAGCCTCTCACTGTTCTGTTGTAGGTCACACACTGTTGGAGCTGGTGGAGATAGGCTCGGAAGGCGGGTCGGAGAGCTACGGCGGCGCAGCGGGGACGAGTTCGACCGCCGCCACTACCAGCAGTAACCTTTTGAGGAGGGCCTTGGACCATCGCACCAACAAAGCCAACGCTGCCAAGCACCACCGAAAGCTGGGGAGTCCCGAGTGCACCAAGGTGGCGCTGCTTTGCTCTCTCTACCAGACGGCGCTGGGGACGCTCACCCAGCTGCGGCTCGACATCCTCACAGGTCGGGAGCCCGACCCAGGGGTTTTTGGGTTGACCTTAAGTTTCAAGGGCACCGCACGAGGTAGCAAACATCTTCTCGTTACCCGCCTCGGTGGCGTAGTTGGCTAACGCGCCAGTCGTGTTGAGTTATACCACCGAGGACGGGGAGATCGATGTTCAAATCTCGGTCGGGTGAACTGGGGATGGTTTTTCCTAAATGGTTTTACACTTTACCTCCACGCAAATGTGGATTCACTTCCTGTAAATTCAACCTTCCCCATTCCTAATCCATTTAGTGTAATTATTACTTAAGCATATAACCCGAACGGGTAGTAAGACGCGGTGCTAAATAATAATTAATTAATAATCTTCTCATTCATTCCCTGCTGCCGAATGGGCAAAAGCTAAAGTACAGACTAGAATAGATCTCCAAGGATATGTCTAGTAATTATATTTACAAATAATACCTTTGATGATGGATTAAATAGCTAAGCTAATATATGTATTATATAACGGTTATAGCCACATCTAAACATAAAATTCTTTAAATTACCTTAAAATATAAGTGAAGAATGGCCTCGGGCATGGGACGACTCCTGGATAGCTCAGGAGTTAGAGCATTAGCTTACTAAACCAAATTTCCTGTGTCCGATTCCATTCTCCAGGTGTCTTTTTTCAATTTAAAGAATATGATATTACCCGCCTCGGTGGCGTAGTTGGCTAACGCGCTAGTCGTGTTGAGCTCGACCGCCGAGGACGGGGAGATCGAGGTTCGAATCTTGGTCGGGTGAACTGGGGGTGGTTTTTCCTAAATGGTTTTCCACTCTCCCTCCACGCAAATGCGGGTTCACTTCCTCTAAATTCAGCCCTCCCAATTCCTAATCCATTAGTGTAATTAGTACTTAGGCATATAACCCGAACGGGTAGTAAGACGCGGTGCTAAATATAAATAAATATGATATTCAGATGCGCCTATAACAGTGATAAATAAATATAATAACTTGGTTCTTTAATCCATTATGATATGTGTATTTATACATTTGTCATTGTACTGTTGGTAGTATAAAGCTCTCTCGAGTCAAAGTTGGCTGCATTATATGATAGCTCATGATCTTAATTTATCAATTATATATATCTAATGATTTCTGCACGTCCATAGTAAACTCTGACTATGAATGAAGCATGGCCCTGGACACGAAATGACTCTTGGATGGCTCAGTGGTTGGAGCATTGGCGTACTAATCCGAAGGTCCCGGGTTTAAGGCCAAACCTGTTCTTCACTTGTATATTTCACAGACTGGGCAAAAACTAGTCCAGTTTATGAATTATACTGTTCATAAACTGGGTAGTACAAGCGCTGCCTAATTTATAAACTGGATTATTTTTGTCCAGTCCGTGAAGTGGTCAGATGGAAAGGCCATTTCACGAAATGGGCAAAGATTTGCCCTATTCATGAACAGTGAAAATTCACAAATGGGGATATAACGTAGCTATGAACATGTTGGCTGCAGGTTTGTGCTATCAAGACAACATCCTGTGCAACCTGTGGAGGTTCCTGTGCAGTCTAGGGCCTCACTGTGGCCTGAAGGCTTTCCTCGACCTGCTGGCTGTAAACACCAAGTGCTCTGCCCCAGAGTTCCAGATGCTCATTCTCTTCTCCGACTGCATGACCCACTATGTCACGTTAGTAAACACATTAGGAGTGCCTACTTTTTAAATTATGAGGGAAGTCGAATCGAATGCTTGCAAAATTGCTGAAGCCAAATAAAAGTTTGAATATTTTGTGTTATTGCTCTATTTTTGATTTTTGAAAGAAATAAAAAAAATATATATATATATATATATATATAAAATAGAGATGGTATTTGAGAGATTTGAGAATCATAAATATCACCCAAAAAAAATCTTGAATACTATTGTTATGAAGGCCTTGACTTCAAATAACAATTTTAAGCACTTGCTAAAAGTAATTATATAGACTTGAATATTACACCTTAGCTCAGTCAGTAGTGTGTTTGTCTATTCAGTTAAATGTCCTTGGTTCGATTCTCAGCATGGCCGAAAAATGTATCATTTATGAAATGTGGGTTTACCCTTTAACATTGATGAATTAACGGCCCGGGTACTAGATTTTGTGCCTGTCCTAGTCTTAAGTTAGATTACAAGGCATAAGAAGCTATAACAGGCCTAGCAAACCGGTAATGGAAAAATAGTCGTTAATTCTTCACTTTGAAAGGGTAAAACCACATTTCACCAAAAATAAATTTTTCCGCTATGCCAGGAATCGAACCTGGGACTCTTAGCTCGGTAGACACACACGCTACCGGCTGAGCTAAGGAGTCGGATTTTCAGAAATACTTAGTTATATTTTCTTAGCACTTTTTATATTCTGTGGCCTATTCTTCTTCTTTTTTTTATTGCCGTGTATTATTACTTGTTAAGGTTACAGGCATAGCCTTACATAGTAATTACTCTAATGTGGTAGATAGATATGAGGAAAAAAGTATTTTAAGGTAATCTACTCGCATTTGCGTGTAAAGAGAGGGGGAAACCATTCAAGAAGAAACCACTCTTCAATAGAGCCAACCAGGATTCGAACCTCGGTCTCCCCGTCAACAGCAGGGCAGTCTAACGAGAGCTACACCTTATACCATTCAACTACTGATGGGGGTGTGGTTTAATCTCTTTATTTAGTTTTGTTAGGGACTTACTAAAAATGTGTTGTTTTTTTTCTACTTTGTTTTCAGGATCCTTGATGACTTGGAAATGTATGAGCAACAAAAACCCTTTCGGTTGGTTGATTATGTCAAGATGTCTTACTTCCTTAACCATTTTCTTTACAAAGGAGTCCTTGGAAATTTGTTAGGTAAGTGATAAACTAGAGGGTCTGCGAAATGTTGATAATATCGATATCAGTTTGAACTTTATAGCTACCCGCTTCAGTGGCCGCGTCGTCTAAGGCGCTACTATCGCAGTAGACTAGACTGCTGATGACTGAGAGATCAAGGTTTGAATCTCATTCGGGGTGTCCTGAGGGTGGTTCTCCCTAAAAAAAAAATTCCATTCTCCCTCCATACAAATGTGGGAACACTTCCTTTGAATTCAACCTTCCTAATCCCTAACCCATTAATGTAATTAGTACATAGATGTGTAAAGCTTGATTCACACGTTCACCAAAAAATAGAAAGCAGAATCTGCACAGTTTTTCACACACTTTAAGTTGACATATAATGCATTGTAACGCTTTAAAACGGTTGATCATCTACATATTTTATTTTCCAGTGTATAAACATATATTTTAGATCATTCTCCCGATGGATGTTTTCTAATTATAACGCTGTGTCATAGCACAAGCCAATACATCGATACACACACTTTACATAAACGGGTTATTTCAAATATCCTTACAACGGCCAACGAAGCTGTCTGCTTGCCTCTAGCTCTACAGCGCATGTGTACTGATATAAGATGGTTGGTTCTGAGATTTGATTGGTTCTCCTCTGCCGAACACCTCGAGCAGAGTGGACAAAGCAGAAAATAGTTGAACATCAGCAGAACAGGCCGCGCCGATTAAGCGGAAATCTTGTGATTGGCTCAGATCTCGTCCCGTGACCACGTTTCTGTTCTGCGCTAGTTTTTCGGCAAAAGTGTGAATCCACAGTAACCCTAGTGGATAGTAAAACACAGTGCTAAAAATTTTATAAAAAAAAAAACTAAAACATGTTTTAATATTTAAAACTCATCATCATCATCAATTGTTTCCAGCCTTTAGGCAGGGTCAGTTTAATAAAAGGCCTCCATCTTCCTTTGTTCTTAAATCGTCATTCCATCATTCTTCTCCTCTCACTTGCACACTCACTGTTATCTGCCATACCCATATCTTCCTTGTACTCCCTTGCAGTCTTTTTCCTTCCGCCTCGCACACTTTCCATTATCTGCCCGTCTCATTCGTACATTTAGTCTCCCTGATCTAAATTAATCGTATCGGATGTCCTCGCCAGATGTGAAGAGTCTGAACACTAACTCGCTCTTCCAATCCGCGCACACGCTGTTGATGGTCTTGTATAGGAGAGACTGTCGACGCAGCTACACCCCGGACAATCACTGGCTCGTCAAGGATTTAAGGATGGCGTCCTTTTTTAACGACTTGGAGAAGGGCAAGAAAACTACTCAGGTGGGTAAATAAGTTTAGATGAAGTATTCGTGATAAAAAAAAACACCACCTGGACAGAGATTTGAACTCAGGCTTTCCAGCTTTAAGTGCCGACCCCTATACCAACCTAGCTATCTGGGATCTCCTCCGTGTCATTGTCGTTCTACTATATAAACCTGCAAGCGTACTGATGTAGTTAAGTACAAAGACTTGCTACTAGATTTCATTGCGCTGTCAACAATGATTTTAAAACTACGGAGTTTTCTGTATTAGCCAACAGAATTTATATTTTACATTAATTTTTTTTATATATATATTCACACAAATACTCCATTATAATGTAATCTTAAAAGATGTGTTTGTTTAGAACCGTTGGGACGTTTGGGAGTACGCGGAAATATTTGAATAATGTCGGAAAGAGCTACATATGTCAGCAGTTTAAGACAAAAGATCACTCAAAAGTTATGAAACTAACTCAAGGAAATGGGGGGGAAAGAAGGAGGGGGGGTTCCTTTTATATTTGACCTTGAGAAATGATTTCAATTTCGAACATAAAATTGTATTATAATTATTAATAAATTAATAAATTAATTAAATGTGTTAGTTTTATTTGTAGCTTTTACTTTTTTAATGTAAAAATATATGCCTTCTTTATTTAGCTTACAATCACTTTGTTTTTTAATCCTTTTACTAGCCCATTTATTTTCAGTTGCAACAAATAAATCAGAAATAACTTCTACCTTAGTAATTAAACATTTTGCTAAAAATTAGGGGCACAATTAATGGAAATGGGCTGCCAAAGGGTACGCAAGCGGAAAAAAGTTTGGAAACCGCTGGTTTAGAAGTACAGATGAGTCTCAGGAGGGCTGTTTTGCTGTCAAGCAATGATAGCTCATACTAGCCGATTATCTACACATGTCCATCACAGACTCTGCCATAAATAATTATGAGTTTAGAATGACCTTGAGCACAGGAAAAACCCTGAATAGCTCAGTGGTAAAGAATTGGCGTGGTAAACCAAAGGTCCAGGGTTCGATTCCTGCATTCAGGTGTAATTTTTTTTTTTTAACTAATTTAAAATCAATTTAATCGTGGTCACCTCCATAGGGACATTCTCGTAATTATATCGTAATTATATTGTGTGTTGTTATTCGGTTATTCACTCTAATTTATCCATAAATATGTGGCACCAGGTCTTGCTACAGAAGATGCCTCACATCATACCCCACGAGGAGCGAGTGCAACTGTTTAGGCGGAACGTTGGCAGCGAGAAGATGGTCCTTGGACTGACAGAGTCAGCCTGTATTTCGTTACAGTCCACTCTCATAACAGTGCACAGGTAATAAAGACAAATACACACAAAGCTCTATATAGCTTTTTTTATCCTTTTTTAAAGTACATTTTGTTATGTATGGAAGAAAGTACAGGAAAGAGGAATAGAATGGAACAAACTCATTATGAGTAATTTAAATTGGTGGTTGTTGTTGTTGTTGTTGTTGTTATTGTTGTTATTATTATTATTATTATTATTATTATTATTATTATTATTATTATTATTATTTATTATTATTATTATTATTATTTATTATTATTATTTATTATTTATTATTATTTTTATTTATTATTATTTTTATTATTTATTATTATTTTTATTATTTATTATTATTATTTATTATTATTTATTATTATTATTATTATTATTATTATTTATTATTATTATTTATTATTATTATTTATTATTATTATTATTATTTATTATTTATTATTATTATTATTACTATTTAGCACTGCCTCTTACTACTCGTTCGGGTTATACGCTTAAGTACTAATTACACTAATGGATTAGAAATGGGGAAGTTGAATTTAGAGTAAGTGAACCCGCATTTTCGTGGAAGGAGAGTGGAAAACCATTTAGGAAAAACCACACCCAGTTCACCCGACCGAGATTCGAACCTCGATCTCCCCGTCCTCGATGGTCTAGCTCAACACGACTGGTGCGTTAGCTAACTACGCCACCGAGGCGGGTTTAAATTAGTTAAAATCCGCTTCAAGTTACTCTCGTAATAGACTGGACTGCCGACGACGGGGGAGGTCGGGACTCAAATTCCGGTCAGGTGTACTGAAGGTGGTTTTTATCAAATGATTTTACACTCCCCCTTCCACATAAATGCGGGCACATTTCTTTTATATTAAATTGTCCTCATTTCTAACACATTGGCGTAATTAGTACACGTGCGTATAACCTAAACAGGTGGCCGCATGGTCTAAGGTGTCACTCTCGCAATAGACTAGACTGCCGATGGCTGGGAGATTGTGGTTAAATCTCGGTCGGGTGCACTGAGGGTGGTTTTTTTTCTAAATGGTTTCCCCGCTCGCTCTCTTCACACAAATATGGTTACACTTCCTATAAATTCAACCTTCCTCATCCCTAACTCAGTAGATAAGCATGTAACCCAAACGAGTAGTAGAGGAATGCCAGGCCTCCACCGTGGTTCGGATCCCACGTTAAACTGTAGGTCCTCCATTTCATCTCACAATCACCCTACCATTACACATTAGCGTAAGTGCGTATAACCCGAATGGGTAGTAAGACGCGGTAATAATAATAATAACAAACGAGTAGTAAGAAGCGGTGCTAAAAGAAATACATGTTTTTTTTTGTTTTTTTTTTAAGGAATCGTATAGTTGAGGATGGTTACCGACAACTCGCTTTACTTCCGCCACAAGCTTTGAAAGGAGTCATTCGAGTCCACTTTATCAACGAGCAAGGTTTGGACGAAGCGGGCATCGACCAGGATGGTGTTTTCAAAGGTAAACTCTTTTATTATTTATCGTCTATATAATCTTTCATTGACTCTGCATTTTAGTTTTTTTCTTTCATCGTCACACTTTATAACGAAGACAAATGAAAATATGTTGGATTAAAACTTTTTTTAAAATATATGTTTTAAATGTTGTAAAACACACTACCTATAACAAAACAGAAAGTGTGCCTTTTAATTTATTTTAATTTGAAAACATAATTTAAGGAGTCGGCATGTATTATTTATAAAATAAAATGCTTAAAGCAAGTCATAAAATGTAATTAAATAAATGTTATTAAAAAAATGAAGCACTAACAAAAGTAAAAACACTAAGTAAGGTTAGCTTACTAAACCAAATTGATTTAAAATAATGACATTATTGACAGTTAGATAAAATCAAATTATCGGGGTGTAAAAATTAAACTTACTTATATAATGATGAAAAGATATAATTTTATCACTATTTAAATTACTCTAAAATTAATTTTCTTTTACATACTATTGTCATAGCTTAGAATGTTTTGTTTGGACAAAAGTGTAACAAGTCTAACACAATCCAAATTGCTTTTGTCATTTGTTATTCTATCAACAGACCTGCGCTCACGTAATGATTATTATTGTAATAAATCAAGTGTTTTGCTGACTAGAAAGTTGGATTATAAGATATATGAAGCTATGACAGGCCTAGCAAGCCGGTAGTGGAAAATATATTACTTGAATAAAAAAACTGACTCAGACCATAGACTGGAAACAGTAATGGATGTAAAAAAAATAATTATACACTTGTTAAAATAGTGCATTAAATTTTTTATTGACAAGTGGCCTTAACATTATGTCTGCCTTTTGTATTTGCAGAATTTCTCGAGGAGACGATAAAGCGCGTGTTCGACCCGTCTTTGAACTTATTTCGAGTGACAAGTGAAGAAAGATTGTACCCTTCTCCCACCTCTTACATGCAAGACAATCATTTGCAGCTCTTTGAATTTGTCGGACGGATGCTTGGAAAGGCGGTTTATGAAGTAAGACAGTCGTTTAACTGATGCCTGGTCTTATTGTTATTACTAAAATTACTTAAAACTAGGAGGGGGACCCTCAAGATTTCAAATCCTTGAGGTGGGATGGAAGGGATTATGCTTTAAGGGCAGTATTTCCGCAGTTGTTTTTTATAATAAAACCTTTATTTCGGCAAAATAAATCAAATATTGCTCCAGTAGAAACCTAAAGTTTAATTTTCTCTACACAGTGATATCAACAGTTGTTGTATATCTCTCAAGGGTTTACTGGAATTAAATGACAACTTTTTCTGTTCATTTAAAATTTTCTCATCTAATGCCGCTATGCTCATAACAGATATTTAACAATTGTTGATATCACCATGTGTTTAAAATTAAACTCTATGTCTCGACTTGAGAAATATTTTATTTATTTTGCAGAAAAAAAAAATGTTTGCTATGAAACTGAAGAATTCCTTCTCTTTTCTTGCGTCCCTTCCATCCCATCCTAAAGATATTTGCGACTCGAGGATTGGTAGTTCTTAAACATATATATTTTTTTGTTAGAGCTTTAAAACTGCTTATTGAGGGTTCAGCTACAAAATAATTTTTGGACAAACTAAACAACCAAACTCCAGAACATTAATTTAACACTTAGCTGAATGTATGAATATTACATACTTATGATTACATAAAAATTATTTTTAAAAAAAAACTATAAAATTGCATTAAATGTCTGAAAAAAATTACTTTGAATCTACAATAATATGAAGGAAAAAAAATTGTAATTCATTTTTATAAGTAGCTCATAAAGTCTTGTAGATTCATTTATTAGCATTTAATTTAACATAATCCTTCTCTTAGTTTATTGCTGTTAAAACAGATCAACAGATCAGCGAAAGCTGCAGTTGTGTGCTAAGACAGCAGTAACCTCTTAAATCCCTGTTATTTGTTCCTTTTAAATGTTCCTATCTAAATTCACTGTCATTCTTTATCAGTCTCCTTTTTCTACCTTTTGTGGTTGTTTAGTTTCTTCTCTTTTATGAAGTAGCTTTTCACTTTGCACATTCCCTTCTAATGAGTTTCGATAGAATTAAACCTAGGTCAGTGGATTGGGCGGTAATGATCAAGTTTATTCAGGAGGCGGTGACCTGGTGGTCTAGGGGTAAGGTGTCAGACTTCTGTGCTGGGGGTCCGGGGTTCAATCCTCGGTCCCGGCACAGATTTATCTGATTGCCAAACCCTTCCTTCACCTCTGACAAGACGTGTATTAATTACAACTTGTGAATGTGTGGAATGTCAGGCCTCCACCGTGGTTCGGATCCCACGTTAAACTGTAGGTCCTCCATTTCATCTCACAATCACCCTACCATTACACATTAGCGTAAGTGCGTACAACCCGAACGGGTAATAAGACGCGGTGCTAATAATAATAATAATATTTAGGAGGCAGCCATAACATCTCTGTCCAGTGGCAGCAATGTTAAGAAAATTGACTATCCCCGCCCAATTCCCCGACCTAGGTTCCATTTTATTGGAACTTATCAGGAGGGAGTGTAAAATGAGTGAGAATGAAGTTTCACACTTCTTCCTGATGATTTTTGATAGAGAATGAAAACTAGGTCGGGGGGGGGATTGGACGGAAACGGTTGATTTTCTTCAGGAGGCATTCATTACCTCTTTGGCCAGTGGCAGCAGTGTGAAATGTGAACTGTGTTCTTCTTTTCATTGTAAAAGATATATTGTGTTTGTCCCTTTTATTTGTTTTCCATCCACCTTTCCTGTACCTTCTTCCAAATACCTCAAAAAGCGAAAAGAGGTTTACCTTAAATAGACATATAAATGTTGATAAAATTATACGAAATGTCTCCTCGGCTGTCTCTCTACCCAGGGTATTGTGGTGGATGTCCCGTTTGCATCGTTCTTCCTGAGTCAGGTGTTGGGCCAGCAGCACCAAGCCCTCTATAGCTCGATGGACGAGTTGCCTTCTCTGGACCCAGAGCTGTACCGCAGTCTCACCTTCATCAAGCACCACCAGGGGGACGTTCAGGACCTGGACCTCACCTTCTCGCTGGACGAAGACTGCATGGGGCGCATCGTCACCCACGAGCTCGTACCGGGCGGAAGGGCCGTTCCGGTCAACAACGAGAATAAGTGAGACCTTGTTTTATAGGGGTGTATGCCGAAAGCCTTTGACTCGGCTTTGAAACAAAATGTCAACTTAAATTTTGCTTTGAAAAAAAATTCCTGCCTCGACAATTACAAATATTTTGCCAATAAATATATTTACAGTTAAAATACTCAATTTATGGTAAATTATTATTATGGTATGGTATTATTATTTATGGTATATTATTATGTAAAAAATATGAAGTCATTGAATTGTAAATTATGATAATAACTTGGTTTATCAGACTAAAACAATAGTGCAATAAAACATTTTTTGAGTGATTTTAGTGCATAAAGCTATATACATAACCACATTATAATATTTTTTTCAAGCATAAAACAACTAACAAAAAATATTCAAACTTCAATTCAACTTCGAGAATATTTCATATATTCAACTCGAGTTCTCTTTGAATTGAAAAAGTGAACTACACATAACCCTAGCTTTAACCGAAATCCGAATCCTACTGTAGACCTCCAAGTTCACAAATAAAACACGCCAAAACACATAATTATGTAATTTACTGAATATATCAGTCCCCTTCTTCAGCAGAAGTTTTCTTCAATCTTAGTTTTGTTCTTAAGTGGTAAACTTAACTTAAACTGAGGTTAAGGGGCAGGGAGGTTGTTGATCTGTTTCTTTAGTTGCCCTCAGTGGTCTAGGGCTAAAGTGCTCACCTAAGGACCTGATGTTTGTGGGCTCAAACCCATCCGACATCACGCAACTGCGGGTACACTTCCTCTAAGCATAACCTTCCTAATCACGAAAACCATTCACATAATTAGTACATTTAAACGCATAAACCTATTCGACACCCTAGCTCAGTTGGTAGCATGTCTTTCTATTGAGCTAAGGTCCCGGGTTCGTTTCCCAGCATGGTTGAAAAATGTATCATTGGTGAAACGTGGGCTTACCCTTTCATAGTGATAAATTGACTGCCAGGGGACTGGATGTTGTGCCTGTCCTAGTCTTAAGTTAGAAAATAAGGCATACGAAGCTAGGACAGGTCTAGCAAGCCGGTAGTGGAAAATATATGGCTTGAATAAAAAACTGACCCAAGACACAGGCTGGAAACAGTAATGGATGTAAAAAAAATACTCAAACTCTAATATAACTCTGAAGTTTTCTTTCAAACTTGATTCAAACCCGACTTAAAGTGAAAAAGTGCCTGCTCGTACATCCGTACATCTAACCACAACCAGCCTATTGGTCTAGTCTTTATAAAAAAAAACACATTAATTGTGACATCTCTAACTGATTTCTCTTCATTTCAGGATTAACTACATTCACCTTATGGCTCATTTCCGAATGCACACACAAATCAAGGACCAGACGGCCGCATTCATCAAAGGTTTCCGCGCCATCATCAACCCTGAGTGGCTCTCACTTTTCTCCACTCCCGAGGTACGTAGGGCTTCGACATGAGTAGTCACCGATTGCGATAAACACACTACAGCCAACTGTCGAGAGATAGACGATAAACCACTGGAAATAATTTTATCACTGATACTCTCTGGTCACCGTCACTTCCAGTGGCTAGAACTCAAAAGTATCTAGTGATTGAGATATCGGTGATCTGTGTATTGCGACAGTTGAGCACTCTGGATTGTGAAATCAGTGACCGTGACTGACAAAATATCGGTTGGTGAAATGGTGACTCACAGGTGAAGCCAGTTGCTATCTCATGTCCTTTGCTTTCATGTTTCATTAAACATTATTTGATAAAGAGCTGCTAATTGATCAGTTTGAATGGTGGCAGCCTTATCTCCCTGAACAGAATTTAATAATAATAACATTACTAATTTACTTTACTCAAACAAATATACATAAACCACATAAATTACATATTTTTTGTATTTAAAACGTAGTAAGTTCAGTTGAGTTGTGAAGTGTGAAGTGTTAACCTCTCTAACTACAGCTTCACACGTGCAACAGCTGTGAAAATGAATGACCTGATATACCAGTTAGATAAATATCACTTTTACAAGTATAGTAGACATCAACCTCGCTGGTCTTGGGGTAAAGTGTTCACCTCAGGACCTGATGTTCGTGGGTTCAAACCTAGCCCAGGTTGACAGATTTTTCCTAAGTGATAAAAATCTGAAGCACAACTTACTTTAAAGGGGAAGAAAGCCGTTGGTCCCATGTCGATTGTGGCATGTAAAAGATCCCTGGAAGATATGTGGAAATACCTTTCCCTGCAAAATTGATAGGCCCTTTTGCTCTCACTCATAGAAATTTTTTTTTTTCTTATATAATCAATTGGTTCAGAAAGTGCACATTAAATACCTCAAGTAAATGAAAAAAAATAAATACATTTTATAGTAAAGACTAAAGCAATGACGTGGATAAATTATCGATACTGAAACAAACTGCGATTATGCACAAAATATCAATGTTTCAAGAAACATTTAACTGTCGATCGCGATCACCGATATTGGAAAGTTACTGTTTCGCCCATTCATACAGCTGACTCTTATGTTAACCTGGCACTATGGATGTGTAGAGACGACTATTTTCATTTGAAGCAAAGTTCAATATCTTTCTTTTGCTGTTTTATGTGAAGTAAAAAGATTATATTGTATCTATTTAACTAACTTCAAACACCAAACATAATTTAATTTACCTCAAGGTTAAAATTTAAGAATTGAAATCTAGAAAAAAAAAGAAGAATCTTGACACGTCTAGTTTTTATGTGTCGACAACGGTAATTTACATTAAAAACGGTGAGCTTGTGACGAATGGGAATGTGTTTGCAGTTACAGCGGCTAGTGTCTGGTGACAACATCCCGCTAGACTTGCGGGACCTTCGCCGGCACACTCAGTACTACGGGGGTTTCCATGACTCACACAGGGTGGTGTGCTGGCTCTGGGACATCCTCGACAAGGATTTCAACGACGAGGAGAAGAGGCTTTTTCTTAAGGTCACTATCAAACATTTGTTCTCCATGCATGACTCTGATTTGTGATAAATAAAATTGTTGGATTTCACCTAGTGAAATGTTTAACGATGAGGTGGCCCAATGGCTAAATAATTTTATAATAATGGAAATTAATAAAAACAAAGAAAAATTAGAAATAAACTAATAAGTGTAAATTTAATTAAGAAAGCCCAGCTAGGGAAAGGGGAGAAATGTGTGAAGAATCCAATGCACAAGGGTGACATTTGACATATTCTTACAGCTTCTATAGTAGAAGTCATGTGTAATTATTTCTACTATAGAAGACATAAGGAAGGAATATGTCACCTTTGTACATTGGAAATTAATAAAAATAAAGTGTGTAACTACTTCTACTATAGCTGGTAACCTGGCGGTATAGGGGTAAGGTGTCGGACTTCTGTGCTGAGGGTCCGGGGTCCAATCCTTGGTTTCAGCATAAATTTTTCTGATTGCCAAACCCTTCCTTCCCCTCTGACAAGACGTGTATTAATCACAACTTGTGAATGTGAGGAATGCCAGGCCTCCACCGTGGTTCGGATCCCACGTTAAACTGTAGGTCCTCCATTTCATCTCACAATCACCCTACCATTACACATTATCGTGTGTATATCCCAAACGGGTAGTAAGACGCGGTGCTGATAATAATAATAAATAATTAATAAATAATTATTATTAATAATAAAGAATAATAATATTAATAAATTAATTAATATTAATAATAATAAAAACCTATCATGAATAGACTCTACAAAACTCTTAGTGTAAAATCCAAGGCCTCAGCCAGCAAAGTATACTTATCACAGATTTGATTATAGCCGCATATATAATTAGTTAGGTCCCAATTTCATTTAAATGATTTACTTTTCTATATTGTCATTCATGTTCAATTTTATTCCATTTAGTTCGTAACGAGTTGTTCGAAGCCACCTCTCCTTGGATTTGCACACCTGGAGCCACCGTTTTCTATTCGCTGCGTCGAGGTTGGTGATGACGAAGACACCGGGGACACTATCGGTAGGTTCTACTTTTTTTTAATATTTTTCCTCGTGTCATGGATGTTATACTCTTACTATTTAAAGACAAATTCATTTTTATTTTACTATTTTTTATTTATAGAATGCATGGAAAAAGTAAGTTCGCAGTTAAAAAACACAAAACTGTATACACAACAAACTTTTGTTTGGACAGATCACAATGAGTCGCGCGCCTCACGTTTATTTTCTCCTCAAGTACTAAAATAACCCCTCGCCTCACCCCCTCCAAGCTTGTTACAGAACAAAAAAGACAAGTGTCTACAAAAGAGATTAACCATGATGAGTTGGCAGAAACTGCTAGAACACTAAGTGCTGTTTGTTACCCGACCTAAACTTTTTGGTCAAATAGCCATTTCCGCCAGACTTGCGGGAATGTATAAATTCCTGAACTTTTCCTGAGCGTGGGAACTTCTAAATATCTCGTGTACATTCCCTCTTGGAGGACTTATATACTCGCCGATCGATCATTAGGGCAAAGCAATTGAAAGGAAAAGATAACCCCTTCAAGATAGCAGTTATGAAATACTCCCTCTCATTTCACTTGGATGAGGAATAACATCTTTGATGTGTGTAATCACTTAACAGGGATATAAACTGTTTTCTCTCAGGCCAAGTTCGTCCCTTTCCTAGCCATATGGGCTACGGTCTTATGTTCCATAGTTGTAAATTTGAAAGATTATACCTGGACATGGGAATCGAACTCGAGACCCTTGGCTTAGATCACTAATGCTCTACCCCCATGTTTCTTCTCGAGCACAGGAAGACTCATAGATAGCTCGGAGGTAGAGCAATGACACTATAAGCCAAGGGTTCCAGTGTCGATTCCTGTGTCCAGGTGTCACTTTTAAAAATAAAGATGTGATATTAAATGCTGCTATATACGTAACCTTGAGATTATTTCGAACTCTCAATTTTTGTTATTCTTGTACAGTTAATTGTAGAAGGGTTTGCTTCCTTTGTATCATAGGTTCCATCTTGACTTCTGTGTGGACTTGTGCGGATGTGTAGCTTTAATGTGGATTAGTAACCTTTGAAGTAGTACTGCTATTCTGTATTCGCGATATTACGATGCAATAAACACCATCACCTGTTTCGATGGCACTAGTATCGCAATAGACTAGACTGCCGATGACAAAGAGATTGTGGTTCGATCCTGGTCAGGTGTACTGAGGATGGTATTTCCTAAATGTTTCCTCCCCTTCACACAAATGCGGGTACACTTCCTTTAAATTCAACCTTCCTCATCCCTAGCTCAATGGCTTGGTTAGTACTTAGCGTGTAACCTGAATGGTTAGTAAGATGTGGTGCTAAAAAAAATTAGCTTAATTATTATGTTCGGCTCATATGTGTCGCTATCTCCACGTCAACATCCTGAAACCTGTTTCGTGATTAAATGGTCGAAGGCCGGGTGGCACAACTTTTTTTCAACCCATAGGCTAAAACTAACTAGATCACTTTGCACCACGAGATGAAACTATATTTACTAATCCTATCAACTTAATATATGCCTAAAACCAACACTTAATAAACAATTATTTTAATTACTTATAATAAATTGTATTTTTGTTTGGTAGATTCCTTCCAATTTTACCAGCAAAAAATAGTTTAAAACAACTTATCATTATGTTTAACACCTTAGCTCAGTTGGTAGCTTGTTGTCTACTGAGCTGGGGATCCCAGATTTTATTACTGGCAAGGCCAAAAAAAATCATAATTGAAGAAATGTGTGATTCCCCTTTCACAGTAACGAATTAACAGCTGGGGGCTGGATATTGTGTCTGTTCTAGATTTATGTTAATTTAAAGTCCTGTGTTGATGTAATACCTTGGTTCAGAAAGGGCATGTTAAATACCGCAAATAAATTAAATTAAAGGAAATTATTCAAATGAACTTAGCATAATAAATATAATATATTTATACATACTTCTTTTAGTTAAATAAATTGATAAAAAAATGCATTCATTAGCTTTTAAAATATAGATTAATATTTGAATCATTAGCTCTTTAGCATATCTCACCCGGGGTTTTTGTTGAATTTTCCTCCAGGAGGGCTACTTTTAAGTGAGCACACGTAGGTACACTTTCACTAAACTGGACCTTCCTCATCCTTGGTAACACATTAGCTTAGTTTATACAAATGGCTGTAACCCAAACTGAAAAACCTTATTTATATTTCTAATTTTAAATTCATCTTTTCAGGAAGTGTCATTCGTGGATTTTTCACGATCCGGAAGAAAGATCCGCAAAACCGTCTGCCCACATCTTCGACCTGTTTTAACTTGTTGAAACTTCCAAACTACCAGAAGAAGAGCACATTACGAGATAAGTTACGTTACGCTGTGTCGAGCAACACCGGCTTTGAGCTGTCATAACATTGGCTTAAAACTAGCTCTGTATGTATTCATTGACTAGGTGGGGAGATATACGTGTGTTGATAGCAAGTATGTCATTTTTAGATGTGTATTTGGGAGAGTTAAAAAAAACAACTACTAGTCACTTTTTATTAGTATCTAGGGATGGGCTATTAAGTGTTTTTTAATTACTTGAAACTCATGTACATGAAATCTATGTATAAAGACAAAATAATCAATAGGTAAATACAAATATTTTGGCTTATAACATTTTATAGACTGGTCTATTTATTGGAAGTAAAGATTTGAGTACAGCACGGTCTTGCTAATTCGAACGTGGAATTATTGAGGATGTTCAAACTATGAAAAAAAAATTTTTTTTGGCTTATCAAGGGGTGACACCCGCTTTGGCAACCATATGGTCTTAAACAGCACATCCCAAACTGTGTTAAGTACAATTATTATTCCCGGTGATATGCCACGCCGTTAGAAGCCAATCAAAACAAGCAAATTAAAGATGTAAAAAAATAAGGCCTCATCATATCTTATAAATGTATTACGATTTATGACCAACAAATGGAAAACAGATTTAAACAGTAGTTGGAGGGGTGGCAGCAGTGATTAAAGCTCATACAGCTGGTACAGTCATGCATTCTTGTACTGAACACACAAACTTAATCACGCTGGCTGGTGCTAGTCTAACAGGCCATGTGTCAGTTTATATCTCAGCGCTAGATATAAATATTTAAGTATATTTTGTTTGGGTGCCAGCTAGTTTCACGTTGCCTACCAACGATTAGACTGGGTTTAATCTAAGTGGAAGATAACATGAATTAAAGAACACAAATTAAATATTAGAATTATTTTATTCTACTTTTTGGTTCTGGTTACTAAAGAATAAATTTAAGTAATGGAAGTTGAGTTGGAGTTACTGCATGCACATTCATTCTATATGATGGTTTGATCGTGAGTGTTGAAGACACGTCTGATCTATTTGATGGTGAAATCGCGAGCATCCTTCCAATGGTTGCAGCGAGGGATTCTTGCAACCCTCATAGAGTCCTTTTGGACAATTTCCCTTTATTGAAAGAAATTAGCCAAGATTGCTTTCACTGTCACTTAAAAAACTGCATCTTGGTTTGGGGAGATCTTTAATAATTGGTCCTTTTCTTTACTGTTAGTTTTTAAGGATCGTAAGTACTAAAAAAAAACACAATATGTATTGTGCCCTTATTTTAGAAAGTGAATCAAGTGGCGCTGCAGTACGTCCTTCACTAAAACTCATAAATCCTGCTAAAGTTAACATGAGATATATGTTATGCTTCAATAGTCTAGTCCGGGGGTCGGTAACCTACTTCCAAGAGTGGCATGCAGAACGATTTTCAATGACACGCTAAGAGATTTGAATAAAAAATAATAGAAAACCTTTACTTTTTATTAAAACCATTGATGTGAGTAATAATTTTAATAACATGTTTTATGTTTAAAACGATTCAATTGTTTTGTATCAAAATTTCAAAATAAAGTTACCACAACTTAAATTTTGCAAAACACAACTTTGGTATTTATTCTGATTTCTATCAAAATATCAAATATTCAAGAAACAGTATTTATATAACATATTTGATTTATAAACATGTTGTCAAATTTAAATTTTATGATATCAACTTAAATTTTTTTAAAGAGTTTTACTAAATAACTAGTATAAAATTATAAACAATTTGAGTGGGCTTAGTTTGGTTGGCACGCTGAGCGACTTTGCATAATTCCATCAGCACAACACTATTAAAAGGTTGTCAACCCTAGTTTAGTCACTATGCCATTAGTTACTTGTCAGTTGATTACCACTGTTGTTATTGGAGAAACTATTATCTTGGTGGTATGTGGTATGTGGTATCCCAAAGAAAACACACCATTTTGGCCTTGATTGGGGTTGTAGGTAACAGATCAAAGGGACATTTGAACTACCCCGTCTTCCCGACTAGCGCGGGCTCGGACTAGCAAGACAGTGCTGTATATAAAATTGACATGTGATATCTTATCAAAAATACCCATTTATCATATATATATATTCATTTTAAATTCAATTTTGTTTATACAGTTAAATTTATCAGGAGTGTGTGAAGACCACTATTTCAATTGGAAGTGAAGTCGAATCAATTATCAGATATTCCCAAGTCGAATTGAAGTTTTAATATTTAAAAATATGCTTAATATTGAATAAAAGTATACTTTGCATAACCATGTAAATTTTGGTATTAAATATAACATAAATGCTATATTCCAAACATAATTAATATATTTTGTCTTAAAATTATAATTTAAGTTACTATCACAAAATGTAATACTGTATAATTATTTCAGATTTTTTTTTTCTTACGCAGACTAAACAGAAAATTAAAAAAATAAACGTAACCTCCTTTTTTTAACTTTAAATATATTTATTTGATGGAGGGCGAGGCTGGGGTTCTTCGTAATTGTCAAATCAGGAATCTTACCCTCGAATCAAAGTCAAAGCGATCACATATTCAAAGTGATGAAGTTGAAGTTTTTGAAGCTTCGCACACCCCTAAAATTTAATCCATAAGTCATATTTGTGATAATTGATTGCAAAGTGAGGTTACATAAGTGTTGTAAACAATTGCACGTACATACCCATCCCTAATCATAAATGTGGGCAGAAACTTTGTAAATCCTACTGTGTTAGTTCGTAGTTTACCTGTATGTAATACTGAAAATTCATTTGTTTTGCTGAATTCAACAGGCTTACAATTTCTTGTAAGTCTTGTTCCTTTTAGATACTTTTATAAGCATTTACTATCGGTGTGGATAAAAGTGTTTACTATTGATCTTACTATGTAAAAGTAACATATAAACAAACTTGTCTGAATACTGAATATAGGCGAGTTTTCGCGGTTAACCTGGTATTATTATTATTAGCACCGCGTCTTAATACCCATTCGGGTTATACACACTTACGCTAATGTGTAATGGTAGGGTGATTGTGAGATGAAATGGAGGACCTACAGTTTAACGTGGAATCTGAACCACGGTGGAGGCCTGGCATTCCTCACATTCACAAGTTGTGATTAATACACGTTTTGTTAGAGGTGAAGGAAGGGTTGGGCAATCAGATAAATCTGTGCCGGGACCGAGGATTGAACCCCGGACCCCAGCACAGAAGTCTGACACCTTACCCCTAGACCACCAGGTCACCAACCTGGTATTGATGTTAACAAAATGTTTATGACTGAGACGATACCTTAGCTCAGTTTGGTAACGCTTTTCTAGACCAGACTAAAGAGTATGGTTATGACCAATGAGCCGAGAATTTGTGCGCCAATTTCAAAACATCATAGCTTCTAATGTTAGATTCAAACAAGTATAACTTCATAGTCAATGGATTTTAGGTTTTCTTAGATTAAAATGGACAGCAATTACTAGCGAGAAATACATGGCATTAAGTAGGTACTGATGCCAGGCCTCCACCGTGGTTCGGATCCCACGTTAAACTGTAGGTCCTCCATTTTCATCTCACAATCACCCTAACATTACACATTAGCGTAAGTGTGTATAACCCGAACGGGTAGTAAGACGCGGTGCTAATAATAATAAAAGTAGGTACTGAAAAACCATTTAGCTATGGATAAAAGACCTAGGCCTATTTAATATGACTTACATAAAGACCTAGGCCTATTTAATATTAGTTACATACTTCGTTTTCTTAAGGTTATTCCTGGGAGGATATGTTTAGTTTGATATGTTGTGTAAATAATAGGACTAGTCAAAATAACCACAAATCTAACTAATAATAAAATTAAAAAGCTCATTTTTTGTCGATTTGCAGTACATGTAGTAGGATTACATAAATTCACATACAAGCTGTTAGTTCTATTCTACCCCAACCGCCATTTTTGTTTGATAAAAACATCTCAAAATCGTTTTCGCACTCCACCTTGGTTCAGAACCACTCGGTCGAAAACACTCGATACCAAGACATAACCAAGTCAATCGCGAAAACTCGCCTCGTGTTTAGATCATTGCTGACTTGTCGAGGCAAATAATATTATTTATGTTTAAAAAATGAAAAGGGTATAATGATCACTTGTCACCAAATATGGATGCAGATTTGACTGTGAAAAAAAGTGTTCTTCCTATCCAGCGTGGCTATTGCCAAAAAAATTAATTTTACTTTACTATTTTAAATATTAAAAAAATATTATCATTGGAGATTTGAAAATAAAATAGTTTTGGATTTGTAATGTTTTTAGAGCTATAATGCTGTTTATTTGGTCACTCAGCATAACATTATTATAGGACTAACTTAACAACCAAACCCCACGCCATTAATTTACCACTTGATTTCTTTTATCACGTTTTGCTACTTGTACACTGCATTTACCCTTTAAGGTAGCAAACTTGCCTTGCATAATTCCACTATGGTATGGCTTATAAGATAAGGCCATAGTGTAATTTGATAAGCTGAAACTGCTATCTATCAGAGTAATCAGACTGTGCATCTTATCTGAATATTTATAATAATTAAGTAGGGATCAGGAAGGTGGAATTTAGGAGAAAGTATACCCGCATTTGTGTGAAGATTGTAAAAACCGTCGTCAATCCCTGCATCATAATTCTGGGAGATAAGAGAGATGAAGGTTCGGATCTTGGTCGGGTGTTCTGAGGGCGGTTTTTCCAAAATTGTTTTCCACTCTCCCTCCATGCTAATGCGAGTCCACTACTTCTAATTTCAACCTTCCTTTTCTTAACTAATTAGCATAATTAGTACATATGCGTATAACCTGAACAAGTAGTAAAACACAGTGCTCTCTCTCTCTCTATATATATATATATATATACACACACACACACACACACACACACACACACACACACACACACACACACACACACACACACACACAAGGTGGAACTGTAAATAGTTTCACCCTTATTTTGACATGTAATCATTTCTAAATATAAATTGATATCGCCTTTATTTCTCTTGTATGATGATTCCAAAAATGTCACTATGTCAACAACATACAGCTCTTTTAGGAAAATTTCTTTGGAGAAAGGTTACATTCATTTTTTTTTTTCTTTTGTTTTAATATTCCCACAATTTAAACGGGACGAATACAATCGAGATGGCACAAGTTTAGTTTCTCCTAAGAACTTTTATCGCCTGAAACATGATCAAATGAGTAACACCAAAGCATTTACATTGTTTTAAATTATCTTCTCACACTCGCTTACCGACTGCAGTGCTTGGTGGTTGAATGTGTCACGCACCTCAAGTTTAATGATGAGAATATGTGCTAATACTTTAATATTATAATCTAGGCTTCTACAAATATATCTCCCTTCCCCTGGGTACTGTAATATCATCATCATCATCATCAGCTGTTTCCTACTGGCCGGGTCACTTTAGGTAAAATGCCTCCATCTTCCTCGATCCTCACACCTTTAATCACTCCTATTCTTCTCTAAATAGTACACTTTCTGTTATCTACTTCTCCATCTTCTTTTTTTTTCTCTCTCTCTTGCAGTTTTTTTTACTGTTTTCCTACATACATCTCCAGCATTCTCTTTGGTATTTTCTCCATTTCCATTCTAATTACATGCCTCTACCATATCAGTCTTGCTTCCTCTACCATCACATATATTCCCTGTACCCCTACTCTTTCCCGGATAACTTCATTTATAATCTTGTTTCTTCTCGTGACAGCTAACATGCTCCTCACAAACTTCATTCCCATGTCCTCCACTTTCCTTGTCTATCTTACATTCACTGTCCACGTTTCTGCTGCACATGTGACAATAGGTACAAAGTACACCCTGTACAACACTTCCTTACACTTCAAGGGCACTTCTCTTCTCTGTAGTAGTATATCAACCTAAACTCGACAGGATTTGAGTAAAATAAATCTCCAGAAGTGGTTAGGTAATGTATTAAGGCATAATATTTCAATTCTCGCTTACGTTTCTTCTTTACATTACAACGTGACGCTCTTACATCACCGCAAGCGAAAAAACCTGAGGAGTTCCACTTTCAAGTCTCATGCATGCTTTACTCAATTTTGTTTGTGTGTGTGTGTGTGTGTGTGCGTGTATGTGCGTGCGTGCATGTGTGTGTGTGCGTGCGCATGTGTGTGTGTGTGTGCATGTCGCTTCTTTCTACTTGTCTGAGCTTTCCAAATTATTTACTTAACCACTTTGGTAGTTAAATGATCTGAGGAATAACTTTTGCATTAGACTGGACTATTGACTACGGGGAGATTGCAGTTCGAATCCCGATCGGGTGTACTGAGAGTGGTTTTTTTTTTGTCCTTAATGGCTCACCATTCTTCCCCATGCAAATGTAGGTACGCTTCCTCTAAATTCAACCTTCCTTATTCCTAATACATTAGTGTAATTAGTACATATGTACATTACTTTAACAACATGTAATACATTTACTAAAAAATGTTTGTCATGTGAAAATTAGTTTTAAAGTTGAATGTCCCTTTTTTATAAGCTTCACCGTAGGGTAAGCGTGCTCCCTATAAGTTTACATAACAGTAAACATAAATGTGTAATTTGTCTGTCGATATTTATATTGACGAAGCTTTGTAATTGCCAAACTCCAAGCCGAATTTTTTTAAACACCATCAAAGTTGATGAATTCTCGAAGTAAGGTGAAGTTTTTAAAACTTTGTACATCCCTAATATCCAGCATTCAAACACCCATGAGATTCACAATTCTGTCTTTCCGAGTAGAATATAAAAACATGTATTGAAGCCCTATCGAACAGGCTAGTGTAATTGTGCCTTGGTGTCGCATTTCCTATTATTACCAGGTAACTTAAGAGGGTCGGTTCAAAACACCCACCTCTTCTCCTAAATCACCTGTATCTGCACAATTGATATTTACCTGAAAGGAGCTTGGCTACAATTAAAATCACATTGTTACCCTTTTTCCACCTATCCTATTAGATTATTTTCTACCATCTGTGTTCTATCCCCATTTAGGGCCTTATTTATAGTCGAATATCGGGAGTCAATGAATCTCCTGGTATACGAATAACAAGCAGCGCAGGTCGAATGGGGGATTGGCTGACTCATGAATCTAGATTATCAATATTCCTCTTAGGACTGTATTTATAGTCTAGTATCAGGAGTAGATGAATCTCCTGGTATACGAATAACAATCAGCGCAGGTCGAATGGGGGATTGGCTGACTCATGAATCTAGATTATCAATATGGCTCTTAGGGCTATATTTATAATCTAGTATCGGGAGTCAACGAATCTCCTGGTATGCGAATAACACGCACCGCAGACCGAATGTGGGAATGGCTGACTTATGAATCTAGATTACCAATGCAGCTCTTATGGCTTTATTTATAGTCTAGTATCGGGAAATCAACGAATCTCCTGGTATATGAATAACATGCAGCGCAGGTCAAACAGGGAATTGGCCGACCTCCGAATTTTGGCTAATTAAAGACCCTTAGTAACATTATATTTATGATACAGAAACGAATATAATAGAATGGTAGTTTTTTTTTGTATTTTAATACATGGCACAAAGTTAGCTGCTCAGTGACTCATTAAATTTTAGCTTTCTTAAACTGAACATAAATGTCGTATTGACTACAGGTCTCTCAATAATTTTTTTTTTTTGTTAACTAGCTGTGATAAAATGTTTTTATGTAGATTCTAAATAATAGCTAGACATGGGGTTCTATAACTATATAGTGAAATTGAGTAATAAAATCAGATTTAATAATTTGATTTTTTTTATTTAGAAGCTTTTGTAATTGATGTAATAACTTCTATGGTAATAGTAATTGTCTATTTGATATATAAAATGTGTTAGACTGCAAATTAGAGCATTAAAGTTGGTATAAAGTTGTACCTTATTTTGCATAGACTGTTCCAAATATAAGCTACATGTAAAACTGTACAGGTTGGCGCAGCAAAAGAATTATAAACATAACATAAATAGCATCATCTTGACCACGAGGAAAAAAAACCCTGTGCTTTAGCTAAGTTAATTGGAACAACCCTGTTTTTGATAATATTAAGTCTGATAAATAAATCAACACAGATTTTGACGTTCTTATAATGTTATTTTATCATATATTCTTTCTCTCTCGTATGTTATCTTTAGCGTATTTGTAGATTTGAAAAATGACACCTGGACACAGTAACAACGGTACTTAACTATAATTTCCGTCTTTTAAGCTTCGCTAGTCATGTGCAGGCATTTGTTTACCGCTATTTTTTTATGATCCATCATTATATGTGCATTCTTAATTTGTACTATTGGTAGCATATAGGCCTCTCGAGTTGATTATGGCTGTGTTGTCTGATAGCTCGTGATCTTAATATGTTTGCTCACATACAGCTTGACGACTTTCACACATCAATCACAGACTCTGCCTTAAAATATGAGTGAAGAATGACCGTGGACAAGGGACGACTCTTGGATAGTTCAGTGGTAGGAGCACTGGTATACTAAGCCATAGGTCTTGGATTCGATTCCTGTGTCTAGTGGTCATTTTTCAATTTTCAGAATTTGATATCTAGATGCGAGTACATCCTCACTAAAACAAATATAATAGTTTTGGCTATTTTATTCATAGGTTTATATCATCAATTTGGTAAGCCTGTGCAAATTCAAAATTTTCGACTTTGAATAAAATAGGTAATCTTTCATTACTAAATTGAATCAAATCTGAATTGAAAACTTTTACTTCGATTTGTATTGAAACTAGTAATCTTTCATTACTAAAGTGAATAAAATGTTAATTTAAAACCTTATAATTAAAACTTGTTACAGATGAAATTGAATCAAATATAAATGATTTTATTAAAACTGTATTTAGACATTAAAGATATTATAAACATTATAAAATTCATAAGCTCCATTAAGCTAATAAATTTTTCTATGAAAAATTAAATCATTTCAAAGTTTGAATTTTGGATTAAAATCATGTGCTATAAAACATTATATCCGAATTTGGGATATATCTCAATTGGAAAATCCTAAACCATTTCGAATTTTTCAATTATTAAGATACGGTATTTTTAATACTAGTTGGATTCAGATTGTTATTAAGTTGTGGAATGTTTTTTCTGTCCTCTTTAAGTTTAGTTTATTTAATTTACCATAGTTATGACTAGATTTTATACGCTACTTATGAAAGAGATGTAAAATTGATGTTATGTTTATATTTGTATGTCTCAACTTGTACTGTAGAAAGTATTTTTACTCCATGTTGTAAAGGCTAGCATAAAATTTCCGCATCTAATAACTATGTGCTTTTATTTATTTTGCCTTAGAATTCTCTCATATTAAAGACTTTTTATTATTAAATTTATAATATAATCTGATATTTCCTGTAGTTTTGTTTTTCTTGTGCAACTTCATTACAATTATTTAATGATATCTTGACTGTGGATGTTTAGGTACTGGTACTAATTAACAGGAATTCAAATTTTTAATTTACTTTAAAAAAATAATATTTATGGTTGTGGGAAGTTCACTTTTTTCAATTCAGAGCAAAGTCGAATTAAATTACATGAAATATTCCCAAAGTAGAATCAAAGCTCATTATTTTTAAATATTTGTAGTTTTGACACTAAATTACATTTACAAAACTATAAAATATTTTTAAAAATTTGTAATATATTTTTGGAAGAAGGTACAGGAAAAGTGGATAGAAACGCATAAAAGGAATGAACACAATACGACTTTTACAATGTAAAGGATAACACAGTTCACACTTTACACTGCTGTAACTGGACAAAGAAGTAATGGCTACCTATTTAAGAAAATCGATCATTGCCGCCAAATCCCTTGATTTAGGTTTCATTTTATTGGGACTCATCCGGGAGCTGTGTGAAACGTGCAACACAACTTCCTAAAAGAGGAAACCTTTAAACACAAAAGGTAGAAAAGGGAAATTGGTAAAGTACACTTAGAACACTTATATAGGAACATTCAAAATTATGTAAACAAATTGCATTGAGGCGGGGTGGGGGTGGGGAGACAGTTATTATTAAAATGAGCGGTGCACTGTGTGGCACACCAGTCAAATATGTTGGCAACACTGGCTTACAGCATGGCACTATTAAATTTAATACTAGACATCGCGGAGAGACACGGCCAATGCACTGAACAAAGAAGGGTGTCACGATACTCTTCTAGGTGTGGTGTAAAAATATGAGAAAATTAATAGTTAATTTCTAGGTATTGTACCAAAATTTTTATTGTTATCAATTTGGTCGAATCCACTGTTTTACAAATCCGAGTCTTCACTTTACCCTCGAATCTAAGATTCTAATCTGAATCTTGGAGAAAAACTTTAACATAATAGGACCTATAAGTATATACAAACTATAAGTAAATACAAATAGTAACTTAATGTTAACATTCTTTCTTAGAATCTGTTCCTTATAACATTCATTCAAGTGTTAAATTACTTATCTGGGTTCTGGTTGCTAGGTTCATCCTATCATTATGATTGGTTCTGAAACACTAATAAGCAGTATTAAAGCTCTAAAACAAATTTCACTTAAAAAAAATTGAAAAAAAAGTTTTCTCAAGGATTTGAGTCTCAAATCTGAAATTTTCTCGAATTTCGAATATCCTTAAAGATTCGCCCAGCCCTGCTCCGTTATAATATTGATTTTAATGTGTGTACAATACCATTTTAATCAAAGGATATGAATTTTTATTTTAACCATGTTTTTTGTTGAGGGTTTTATTAACTAACAATAGCTGAACAACATAAGTATGTTTCATACTAAAGGTGTCATCTTAGTAAAAAGGTTAAGAATTACTGCTTTGGGCCGGCAGCAGCAGCTGATTGGTCGCAACCGAGACCGGTGAGTGCGTGGAAATTGTTAGTCGGTCTTGTAACAAAACTAACTACGTTATGAAATAAAAGTCAATATTTGAGTATTTAAGGTGGGATGGAAGGGGACGCGAGAAAAGGCCAGCGTTTTTTAAAGTTATTTTGCCAAAATAAATAAAATATTGCTCCAGTAGAAACAGAGTTTAATTTTCTTCACATGGTGATATCAACAGTTGTTGAATATCTGTCACTAGATAAGAAACTTTTTAAATTAAGAGAAAAAGTTGTCATTAATTTCCAGAACAGCCTTGACTGATAGATATTCAACAAATTTTGAGGTTATCATGTGAAGAAAAGTAAATTCTATGTTTGAATTGGAGCAATATTTTATTTATTTTGACCAAACAAATGTTTTGTCTTAAAAACTGCAAAAAAAAAAGGCCTTTTATTGCGTCCCCTTCCATCCCCCCTTAAACTCACAAATATATTATGTACTTTCAAATAATGTTTGAATAAGACCAAAATAACCTTGATCAGTCATAATCAGCAATGTTATATAAGAAATTTAAATATTTTTAAATGAAAATGTACATTTGATTTATTATATACTTTTTTTTATATATAACGCTGGGGACATAAATATTTAAGTAAAGATTGATAGGAAGTGTATAAAGCAAAAGTTTTTACTTTTACATCCATTATTGTTTCCAGCCAATGGCCCGGGTCAGTTTTTTTTTTATTCAAGTCATATATTTTCCAATACCAGCTTGCTAGGCATTTCGTAGCTTCGTATGCCTTATAAACTATCTTAAGACTAGTACAGGCACAACATCCAGTCTCTGGCCGTTAATTTATCAATGTGAGCGGGTAAACCCACATTTCACCAATGATAAAGTGTTTCGGCCATGCCGGGAATTGAAGCCGGGACCCTTGGCTCATTAGTCAGACACGTTACCGACTAAGCTAAGGTGTCAGATCAAAAGCAAAAGTAGATTAGAGAAATGATGGGTAATTGCAGGACCTTTGTTTATAAGTCAATCAGGACCCCAGGGTATAAGATCAATCTATACACAAATAATATATTATTTTAGACCGAGTATAGAAAGTAAATAAGGTCTTGTAAACATAAAGTTGGTCTACCTAGCCATGTTGCCACAGGGGTGAGTTATTTTAGGAAGGAACTGTCATAAAATACAAAAATATTTATTCGCGACAAACATTGATAACAATTTACTTTGTTATAAATATTATTTCATAGTTGTTTATATTAACTATTAAAAGTGACAGTTGCAGATTAAATGACTTTACATATAAAAAAATTCTTAAGGTATCAGCCCTTAACTGAGTCATACTGACTGAGCGGCCGCTGTCTGTTTGCGAAGATAGTGCCAATATCTGTGGATAGATGGTGTCACATGGTCACCACAACAAACCCTCCGACCATTAACTGAAGTTTACTAGATCGGAGCCGCAACTTTTTCATTCGATTAACTCTTCATTTGTCTTCACGAGGCTGAGTTGACCTCGTTTCAGACTCACTGCTTCACAGAAAATATGCGAGCGCCGGGGATCGAACCTGAGACCTTTTGGATATGTAGCTAGGGAACTCAGACCACAACACCACAAAAGTGGTCTGACTTTATGTATAACTATATATATTTTTTTTAAATTTTGTTGACTGTCAAAAAGTTCCTTTGGACAGTACAGTAGCCCCATGGCTTCTTTGGTGCTATTTAGGTATATACCTAAATGTTGACTGTCAGAAGTCAGCTGTGAACTGTCAGTCAGCACCAAAGAAGCCATGGGGCTACTGTAGTTTCGCTGACAAGTTCTTAAATACCCACAGTCTTCCAGAGCGTTGCGATATATTCGCGTGCAACTTGTATTTATGTAAAATTGTAATAATCTTAAAGACCCATATGTTTAATGTTTTTAACTTGCGAGTGTAAATATTTGAATGTGATTGTGTATATTAACATGTTTTTAACCATTGTGTAGCTAAAGATCTGAAAGATCAAATATCTTCCTCCCTTTTGGGGACAAACATGACTTTAATTTTCATATTTGTGTTTCTTGATAAGGTATTTAATTATTTTTTTCTTTCTCAAATTATTTGTTATTTTTTTTAATGCAAAGCTTTTTAGTTGTAAATAAAATATACACTCACAACTAGGCTGTAAATAACTTTATTTTATGTTTTGTATTGCATCTTACCACCTGTTTAGGTAATATGTATATACAGACATACTTATTATGCTAATGAGCTTGGGATAGTAATAATTAAATTTAGAGGAATTGTACCTGCATTTGAATGGAGAGAAAGAGTAAAAAAAAACTATTTAGGAAAAAAACCATCAATACACTTGACTGGGATTCGAACCTTGATATCTCTGTTATCAGTAGTCTAGTCTATTGGGAGATTGACGACTTAAACTGTGCGGCCACCGAAGCAGATAATATTATTTGCCTAATCTTTCTGCCCACTTCGGTGACTGACCTAACACGGTACTCTCGTGATAGAGTAGACTGCCATTGAGAGGGAGATTGGGGTTTGAATCCTGATCAGGTTTACTAAGGGTAGTTTTTCCTAAATGCTTTTCAACTCTCCCCTCATGTAAATGGGGCTACACTACCTCTAAATTCAACCTTTCCCATCCCTAGCTTGTTTAGTGTAATTAGTAAATATTCATATAACCTTTAGTAAAATAAGGAAAAAATTGCTTTTCATTTGTTTTGTGAAACAAAAATAACCTCTTGGTTCGCAAAAATTAGAAAATACAAAATGTATTTAATGATTTTTTTAAAATTTATTTAATTTTTAATTTCTTGATCAAGAAATACAAATGAAAATTCTTCAAGACTGCTTATTGCACTTTATAAATTTGTTAGGTTTATGAACAAATTAAAATTGATGTGTATATATCAACTTAGTTATTATTTTAACTAGGAACGTGTGAGTACTCAAAAATTTGAGTTTGAGTCGAGTTTTAGTAGTTGTGAAATTCGGCTTGAAGATTTTTTCAAAATAAAATTTTATCAAAAAAATTCCAAGTTTAATTAATTTGATTCGAGTTTTAAAATACTATTTCATAGCAAATAGAGTCCACCAATATTACATTTTGTGTGATTTAAAAAATATATCATTTATTCAAACTAGTCGATTTAATTTTAAAATTTGAATCTGTATATTCATAAAAAATTTTGCAAAAAAAAATATTCTTTAAAAATTATGTTTGTATTTATGGTTTATACATGAATCTATGAAAAAAAATTCAACCTTAAATTTTTCAAGTACAAATAGGTCTATATTTAAAAAAAAACTCGTGTTTTAATCAAACTCAATTCGAAGTGAAAAATGTTTACTCGAATATCCCTAATTTTAATAATTTGGATCAGGAATTATAATAGATTTGCCTGAGCCACAGAAATCCCACAATGACTGCACTTTACTCCTTGTATTGGGTACTGGGCATTGAGAAATACATTAAAAAATATATGGAGAGGATTTTTTTTTTGTAAGGTTATGTACAATTTGAATAGCCCACACTAACCCTAGTGGGGTCAAGTTTCGCAACTTTGATCTCTTGGAACCCTAAACATAATGTTTTTAAAAAAAACATATCCGAGCTGTTGTTTTAACAAAAAATTGTAAATTAATCACATATTGTAATACTGTACTGCTATCTTAACTATGTGCATTGTGAAACCAAATATGTACTCTTTTTTACAATGAAAAAAGATAAAAACCAAAGTTATTTTTAGCTGTTGAATCCATTTTAAACATGCGGTATTTTATAATGAAAATGCACTAAACATAATGAGTATTGTTTTCTATGTATATGGCGCTAACTGTTGTATTGTAATAAAACATTATATATAAATATAGTATTACTTTTTCTTTATTATTTTTTTGTACCTTCTATCTAATCTTGTCATCATTGTCTTTGACATTGTATCGCAATGTCACTATTTCACACTCCCAAATTTTTGGTGATATTTATACTTCGTTTACCCTGAAATTTAGTAGTCTTACCTTAACGAATTATTATTTAGCACCGCGTCTTACTACCCGTTCTGGTTATATGCCTAAATACTAATTACACTAATGGATTAGGAATTGGGAAGGTTGAATTTAGAGGAAGTGAACCCGCATTTGCGTGGAGGGAGAGTGGAAAACCATTTAGGAAAAACCACTCCCAGTTCACCCGACCGAGATTCGAACCTCGATCTCCCCGTCCTCGGCAGTCTGGCTCTACACGACTGGCGCGTTAGCCAACTACGCCACCGAGGCGGGTTTTTACCTTAACGAATTATATTACTACTACTACTACCACCACCCCACCATTATCATCATGATTATTATGTGTTCTGTCTTACGACAGGTCCATTCTGTCTTACGACAGGTCCATTCCTTTTGTCAGTGAACCTAGACCGCCAATGCGCCCTGTCCTCTGCCTCCTCCTTCAGCTCCCAGAATTTTCTTCTTTCCTACAAGTCATCCAACATTTGAATCCTCCTCCTTCCTAAGCTCCTCTTTTCCTCAACCTTTATCTTCTATGACATTGTGTAGAAGACAGTTCCTCCTTAGGATGTATCTGATCTCGTTTGTTTTGTACAGAAGAATCACATCCAAATTGGTTCTCTTCTCGCCAACTGTTCTTAGGACTTGTTCATTTGTCACCCTGTCTGTCCACCTGATCTTCTCGAATCTTCTCCAGCACCACATTTCAAAGCTCTCCAATTATTTATTTTCCATATTCCTAAGTTTCTGCTTCATACAGCGTGATGTTCCAAATGTAGCATTTCATCAGTTTATTCTTCGGTTCCAAACTCAACTTGCTGGTCAGCAGTATCCTCCTCTTGTTGAAAGCTTCCTTGTCAATAGCTACGTCATAGTGCAATAATATAAATAATGGTTGCTCTTTTTACTCTTAAAGGGTAGCAAGCTTACCTTAACAGGTTACACTATGGGATAGCTTATAGGATAGGCCATAGTAGAGTTTGTCAAGGTTAGACTGTCATCACCTTTTAGGATAAACACTATTTTAGGACATCTTTGATTTTTACATAACAACTAAATATCAATGTTATGCTAGGATAGCGATCAACTTAACATTAACATAACCCCCTCTGTGGTCTAGTGGTCAGAGTTCTTGGCTACAGTTCTACTGGTTCTGGGTTTGAACCCGGCACTTCCGGGGTTTTCTGTGGAGCAGTGGGTCTGGAACGGGGTCAACTCAGCCTCGTGAGGACAAATAAGAAGATACTTGAGTTAAAAAGTAACAACCTACATCTAGAAAACTGAGATTAACGGCCGGAGAATTCGCTGTGCTGACCGCATGACACCCTCTAATCTTGGAATTTTGCACTGTCGCCAACAGATGGCAGCAGCTTGGTTGGTATGTCGAGATTGTAAGCTAATGTTATGGAAGGTTTTTTTAAACATAATGTTCACTTTATATCCATGTGTCGTAAAAGAACATACTGTGTGATAAGGACTTAAATGACATAATGTAACAATTTGAACAAAATACAGCGAATGAATTTGAACTTTTTGAAAACAAATTTCTTCACTTAAAATGGAACTTGATCTGTTAAGGGTGATAAGCTTTCATATACTTGTAATAGAAGCTTACTGGTTTAAAAAATGAAGTGTAAGAAGAGGCCATGATTTTTTTTTTTTTTTTTTGACTCGAACAAAAGAACGTGTAATAAGAGGAAGAAGGTGTCTGCACACTAAACAAACAAATTAAGAACTAAGTACATGCCTCGATGGCGTAGTTAGTTAACGCGCTAGTTTTGTGTTGAGCTTGACTGTCGAGTATGGGGAGATTGAGCTCGAATCTCAATATGGTGCACCGAGGGTGGTT